>APFE030254256.1:163056-206638 GCA_000404065.3 Pinus taeda | reverse complement strand
AATATTGGGGCATAGCCCGTGGATTGGCAGGCAACTGCAAAGGAGCATAACAGTTGGCCATATTTACTGGGATAAATGGGGCAACAGGAAGAAATAAAAGGGCTGGAACAAGGGGGACAGGAGTGGAAATATGCGTAGTGGATGGGGGAGTGGAAAGTATACTTTGAGGTGTGGTTGAAGAACTTGGAGAGGCTGTAGTATTGATAGAAGGAACTGTGACTCTTCTGGGGGAAAGCTCAGATTTTGTAAGGTTTTGGTGAAGTGTATCAAAGTCTGAATCAACAGTTTCTAAACTTTCTTGTCTCCTGAAGGTTTTTGGGATTAAGTTAGGATTTGCAAAGATAGATGGGGGGTTAGGATCTGGATTGGATCAGGTGTAATGAGTTTTCTTTTTTGGAGCCAGCTTCTAAATCTGTTTTTGGTACTTTAGCTTGAATATGTTTTAAAGCAGGGAAACTAACCTCTTCTTGATTCAAACTCCCCAGTGGAGTCGCCCATAATGTTATCACTTAGGTTATTCCCTGGCTCCAGGAAGGAATACAGCCGAGGTAACCACCAACCAATCTTTCAGCTATAGACCCTAGCCAATCTGCAACTAGAGAGGGCTCTCTCTTTGCGATTTAGATTTGTTTGATTTTATATAGGCAACTTATGAGACACAAGTTTTTGTTTGGTGTTTGGAAGATGACATTCAGTAGAAAAAGGCAGTACGTTGAGAGAAGTTCAGACCATTGGGTTGATGGAGTCTAATGTAGTAAAATACTGGTTACAATTTCTTTGGCAATGGAATATTGCAGAGCAGGATAGTTGAACATAGAACAATATTTCAAGCTGAAAGTAAGATGGAATGAAGCTAGGGAATGAAAGGCAATCAAGAATCTTTCATTATGTTAACAGAGGGAAATTGTGTAATCATTAACAGGGAGAAATTAAGAATTCCTTGCTGATGTTTAATGTGTAAGAACCAAAGAGACAAGAGCACTTAAGAATTCTTGCCTATGATGGTCCTATGGAAAACATAGAAAACTACAAGAACTGAATGCAGAGTACAAACAATAAATTCTGGGTTATCCTTTTTTCCTGTAAATTAGAACATGGTATTGATTTGATAAATAAATTACAAATATAGTCAATCAAGAGTAAGGGAAACTTATTGATCCATGCATCAACACAAAAATTCTACAACACATCCTTTAGCCATTGAATCCACAACTAGCAAATTCACCAACACAACATCCAACAATTTTATTTCAGAAGAGTTCTCAAAATTTACAGAGCAGGTCTAGAATGATATTCATCAGCCAACCTCAATACATCTCTTTTGCAAGTATTTATAGAAGTTCACAAAATATCCCATAGGGAAATATCTGGACATAAATTTATCCATCTACTCTAACATAAGCAATAACTAATGTGGAAACAACCGCGTAGTAATAACCGAGGAGATAAATATGATGTACTAGCTGCTGTAGGTATCCTGCTTGTTGTTGACTTTTTGACTTTGATAGTCGGTTGATGACCGCTTCCCTGATGTGATGTCTTTTGCCACTTGTGTCTGAGCCTGTTTTATCTTTTGGCACGAATCTTCTTCCTCAACTAATTTGATTTCTCCAGATATCACCTTTTAATTTGTACTACTAATAATTTTACAAAAAAAGGAGAGCTGAACTTATTTTGGTAAAACCTCCAGCATGCTCTGCCACCACTGATCCGTTGGTAATTGATGCTTTCTCATTTTGATTAGTGTCTCATCAGCTTTAGTGTACCTATAATAGTTTGGCTGGAAATAAAAAAGATGTGCCACCTCTATGGTTTGAGGATGTATTGTAGCTGGCAGCTTCAATTGTCTTCTTAGGGCTACTATGTCTTCCTCCTTTTTCCTTATTAAGGCTTGTGCGCCTTTGGGATCCTTGGGATAATGTCCCAACTCTACAATGATTTATTCCAAGGATTGTATCCTATTATCCTTGGCCAATGAGGAGGCTTTCTCCAGCTCTAGTTGGGTAGAAGTGTTATATAATGAATTTTGTAATCTATGGGCCATTAGAGCTTTATTTGCTAAGGTGGAGTATACCATTTCTCCAGCCTGTTTATGCAACTCAATCTGGTCTATTGGATGGATGTCTTTGGCAAGAACTTCCAGATTGGTTCTGATATAATCTGTAGCTGACTATGGCTGCTGTACAGTTGGTATGAAGTGACTAAGAGTGATCTTCCCTACTTGCATGTCATAGGCTGCCATCAGCCTTTGTTGATTTGTAGGAGCCATTCTTAACAATTGATTGTAAAGCTGAAACCTCACTGGTTCATTTCTATCTTTAATTTCAATGAATGCTCTCTTGATATCTGAGCCCTGCTTGGTCTACGGCTTGGAGGATGAAACCTCCCCACCTGGTTGTCTCTCTTGCTCCTGCTGAAAGGAGCTGCCTGATGTTTCCAAAATAGGAGGGATCTGCTGTTCAGAAGTTCCATCTCCCCTGGTATTGCCTGTGGTCTCTTCAGTAAATTCCTCCTCGGAATAGGAGTTTAGCCTCTGTCTCTTTTCCCCTTGCTGATCTGTAGATGTCCTTGTGGGTGTGTCTTCAGGTCTGTCCCTCTTTTTAGCTCTTTCTTCATTGTGAGGGGTTTGCAGTACGGGTATTTCAACTGCCTTTATTTGGGTTGAAGGGCCTTGTTCTTGACCCTTTTCCTGATTTGTGGATGGTTGTTCTGCCATTGTACTCTGTTGTTCTGAATGCTCAATTTCATTGCCTTTCCCTGTAGGTGGAATGGATTCTTTAGACGCCTGTTGTGAAGATGTAGCAACTGATGTGCTTGCTCCAATATGTTGAGGCTGTGTGAAGGGGACCTATGCAAAATAATCCAGGTCAATTATTTTCTCATATTCTTTCATTTCTTATTCTAATTTTTCTTCTTCAGTGAGCTCTTCATCTAGTGTGCCCTCTACCCATTCTTGTCGATTAGCATATTGTTCAATGTGAGGGATTGGCTGGTGCACATATCCTGAAAGCCTCTGTTTGACTCTTCTAAATCTTATGAAATGTTCAGGGTCATATGGTGCCCAAATGAAGCTTTGTTTCAGCATGATCTCTTCGCTTAGCATCTTGTCTACATCACTCCAGGGTTCTTCCCTTTTATTGAAAACAAAAGGACCCAATTGATGTCTAATTTTGAGCTATGCCTTCTTGTTTTTTCCATGGAAATGAGTCAAATATGCACTACTGATTGCATTCCAAGGCAAAAAGTCTCATGGGGACATATCTTGGCAGTTTATAGGGAGGCAACTCACAACCATAAATCCTTATCACTGTGTGGTTTTGGTAGAAGTACCAATCACAAAAGCTGTAGCCCCTTGAAATATGTAAGATTCTTTGCATTTCAGCAGTGAGCCTGCTAGGAGGAGTCATCATCAATAGGCAAGTGGCTGGGTAGATGAACATATCAACAAACTCACAATATGTGTATGGAGAGAGGTGGACTTCATGGAAAACTGAGGTCCAGAAGATAACAGATCTCCTCTCTCTTTTGGAGTCTAGTTTCTTGAGAGCAACTTTGAAACTATTAGGGTGATAGTACAACAGTAGATGGTATATGTAAGAGGTATACTTAAATACTCTTTCTCTCTCCAACATCATGAATTGCTCATGTATTTTTTTTGCTATGAAGGTAGCATAGTCATACATGACAACAGGGGGCTGTCTTGGAGTGAACATGGTCAATAGCACAAACACGGTTTCATCCACAGACTCACCGGTTTTGCATCCTAGAATGTAGGATATCATATCTACCAAGAGCCTGCCTGTTTCATTGAATGATATTTGATGATAGGGTGGAGGATGATTGGCCTGGCACTATGGCTACATGAAAAACTGACCTACCCTTGATATTTCTAAACTAGAGAGCTTTGCACCCTTATCAAGCAGGAGTTACATTGTGAGAGGAACCAGAGGCTGAGGTGGCTCAAAGTTCAGCATTTCATTTATGGATTGAGGAGTAATGCAGAACAGTACAGAACCATCTGGAGTGAGGATTGCTCTTTGTGTGGGGTCATAGTTTGCATGACACAGATGAATGAAGTCAGGCAGCACATTGACTGATGGGAGGTAGTAGATGGGCATACTAGATTCCAAGATTCTCAGGACATCGGTGTTATTTCTGTGACTGCTTCTGAATTAACAAACAATTTTGAGGTGAGATTTGAGGCCCATCATGTCCTTGATCTGGAAGTCCCTGTCTACCAGAGGTAACCATTCTAAATCCATATGTGGTGCATTCAAGGGGGCAATGTTGAGATCCACTGGAGCCTCCATACTTTAATTGACTGTGTATTTGACTAGAATGTGTGTTTGTAGAACATTAGAAAGGATAATTGTGCTTTAGGACTTTTCTTAGGATCTTGTGGACTGAATTTATCTTGTGGTGATCTTACAGGGCAGCATCCATAGTATAAGGGTAAATTATGCAAACTGTAGTGGAGGAAGATGGACCAAACAGTAGGGATAGGCTCCCTTTCAAGCTGTTAGGTAAAAAACTCTTTGGGGTAACAGGCAACAACAGTGGATTGGGTTTCTCAGGAAATTATAGAATAAGCTTGGAATTCTGAAGAAACAGGGGAAGAGTTCCTTCTTGTTGATAATTTTGCACAATTTTAGAGGCGAGAAGGCAGGATATATTTGAAGTTTTGCCGGGCTTTTTGCAGAGGTTTCTGGCAAAGTTTGTAGGTTTACTCCACGAACAATGGTCAGATAACAATTGTTTTTAGTGTAGAGGTCACAGGTAATAATTATTTGACTTAATTTCAACTCTTTAAGTGATTTCATTGGAGAAATTGCTTAAAAAAGGGTTGAAGGACAACTTATGAGGTAAATACCTGTTTTTCGGGTGCCTGAGGTAAGGTGGAGACTGCAGGTTGAGCTGAAGTGGTGCACTGTGGAGTTGACTAAGTTGGGTGACGAAATGTGCAGTAGCAGATGCCAACTCATCGTAAAATCGCATGCAGGGTTGCCCAGTCAACGATCTTCGAAAATAAACAAAACAATCACTTTCCCATGCTTTTTTATAAAAATTTGGACTTTTCGGACCTTGTTGGCGCGTTTTGCGGATGACGTCAGCATGACGTTGGTTTGTCTGGTAGTGGAGTACGGAGGGTGACGTGGTCACTGACACGGTTGCTGACTAGGAGGGTGACATGGCGGACATGGCAGCGGGAGCAAAAATGCGGGTGATGACGTAACGGCTAATGGGAGAGTGAGGTGGGCAGAAGGACGGAAGGCGGTAAGCGGTTTCCATCAGACCGCCTTTGGTACGGGAGTGGTATCTGTCAGATTCGGCCCGATGCAATCAAAACACGTCGAGTGTCCCTGCATACGATGGGAAAACCGTCGACCATCGGGTACTAACATCTCGTTGTCAGGGCGCGTCCAATATCGATAAGGACCATCGGATCTGGGGAAGGCGATCCGATGGTGGACGGGAGGGTAAGTTACCAGAGGTTTAGTAGAGCCATGTGCATAATAATGTTTAATTTATGTAAGGTTGGGGCGAGTTTAAGACTTTGGGATATTTGGAAACTGCGGAGCGAACCCGATGCCTTAATTAACAAAAGGTTAATTAAATGGGTAATGTAGGGTATGGTTATTTGTTTGACCAGGGGTGTAACAAATCCCACTAGGACACGTGGTAGGCTATCGTTGGTCCCAGATGGACCAATGGTTCCAAAGGACTTTTGAATCATAGCCATATTAGGCGAGGATGGGATATATATAGCATTTTGGGGGTTTTTGGCTTTTAATACATAATAGGGGTAGGGAAACATTAATCTAGGAGTTATTTACATAGAGTTAGGATGTTAATATGACAAGGTGCAGGGAAATGCTAAGTTTATAGGGTAAAACTTAGATCTTTTAGGAAATGAAGGGGAAATGAGATGATCATTTTTACACAAGAAATGTGGCTTGTGTTTACCAAGAAAAGGCAATGTTTTTCTTAGTACCTTGCAAAATGAAATGGATTAGGAATATTTGAGCAGATATCAATATCTTTAAGGGATGTTAGTGAAATTTGTGGGGGAAATGAAAGGGGAAGTTAGTCATGCTCCACTGAACTTGTAACCACTTTGCCATGATGTTGGTGATACTACGTAAACTAAACATCATTATGCTTTCTGCAACCTCATAATTATCTGCCTACCCAACCTAAAATATCTAACATTTTTTCTTCCTTTGATTGGGTGCATTTGAGCTAGCAAACCCTGCTTTTACTTTTTTATTTTGACTGCCCTCCTATCTAAAACTATCCTTATTTCAAGCAAGGGCTTAGATTGGGAAGTTGGGCCCTTTATTTCTCTATCTACTCTAGTGATCTGCCAAGCTTGAACTGTTTGAGCAAATCTTATTCTCTATTCTGAAATAAGAAATTTAAACATGAACTAACTAGGGTTGCACTGTCTAGCTATTCATCAACTGTAAGAAAATCAGTAATTGCACTTCCTTGTTTGCATGTGTTATCAAGCCACTTTCTCGGTCTTTGCTTGGAATTGATTTCTTTTCTCTTTATCTGAATCTTGATTGTTGATAATATGGAAACTTTGCAGTATGGAAAGGATGATCATATTTGGTAGTTCCATAGTCAATCATGAGAAATGACACCTATTGGTATAGGAACCTAACAGAATAGTCGTCAATGAATAATATAAAGTATTCTTCTCCCCGAGGCGACCTTTTCCTAGATGGACCACATACATCAGTATGGACAAGCTCAAGTGGCCTACTAGCTGATCCTTCCTTCTCAGGGAAGTTAGTTTTGGTTTGCTTAACAGACTAACATGATTTGCATATTGTATTATCTGGAATTCTGATGTCTGGAAGACCAGGAACTGCCTGGTATTTGCATGCTTTCCTTATCTGTGAGAAGCTTAGATGCCCCAACCTCCGGTGCCATAGCCAATGTTCATCATTCTTGCTCAGATAGTATTGTTGTTGTCTTTCTTTGAATATTTATAAATTATTTGGAGTTCTTATGCCTTTGATCACTTTTTCTCCTATATCAAGATCACGAACACTACATCCATTTGATCGAAATATTACCTATGTTCCTTGATCGCACATCTGACTGACACTCAATAGATTATGCTTTAAGCCATCAACATACATAACATTTCCTACTTTGACCTTTTCTTTTAAAATAATAGAACCTTTACCTTTTATGAGTGCAGGGGTGTCATTTCCAAATGAGACCTTCTTCTCCTTCTCCAAGGCACTATATGACTGAAGTTTCTCTTTATCACCTGTCATATGTTTTGAACATCCACTATCAATGTACCATTGATTTTCCCGCCCTTCTGCATATAAGGCTATACCACATCTTTCTGGTTGTGGTTCTTTCATTCTCCATGTTTTGATATTTGAGGCTTGCTCCTTCTGAGTTGCCTGTCGAAACTTGCTCCTGCATTCAGAATCTTCATGACCAAAATTATTACAAATAGAACATTCTATTTCATTTTCAAGAGCAGAAAAGTTATTGTAGGTCCTTTTCATGATCCCAGTCATACTCCTCTGTTTTTGAGTTTCTCTAGTCATGATATTTTTGTAGGCAACACACTGAGCTGCTTTGTGTCCAAAGTTATGACAAGAGAAACATTTTCCATTGAAGAAATTCCTGCGATTATCAACCCTGTGGACCGAATGATTGTAGTTTTCATTGACATTCATTATTGAGTCAAATTGAGAATGATTTACCTATGGTCTGTTGTAACTTATTTTTATCGTTGAAGCAGATTGCCCCTGATTTACTTGGTGATATTTATTCATTCTTGAAGAAAAATGTCCTTGATTTTCATGGTGAGAAGCATTGTGTCGTTGTTGTTGATTGTCAATTTGCTCACTTCTCCTTGCTGCATCAATATAACTTCTGGAGGTGGATGGCTTATGTGCTTGAGATGCTTCTTCATTATATCCCAGACCTGTCTTGATTAGTGGAGAACGCTGTACTTTGATAATCTCATCTAACGTTTCAGATCCTTTAACAAATCTAAGATTAAGAGCTTTAGTTTTCTCAATCTCTTTTCTAAGTCCCACTATTTCACATTCTAACTTTTCATGATGTTTTTCATTTTCAGCCAATTGGAATTGTGGAGTATCAATAATCATATTTTTCTATTCTAAACAAATTTTGAGTTTAGAAATCTCTTCATAAAGACCTTCTTCATCTATAGCATCCATGAAATCAACATCTTCAAAAGCCATTAAAAGTCTATACTTATTACCTTGTTCATCTTCATCACTATTTGAAAATCCATCACTGTCTTCATGAGTGTAATAGCTTTTCTTATTTACATTTTTTTTCTTGTTCCAACTAACAGGTTCCTTACCTTTATGAGGACACTTGGCAGCATAGTGATCGACTCTTCCACAAGAAAAACATTTGAAAGGTAACTTACCACTGAATCTTCCAGCACCCCGTTGAAGGTTCTTGACAAAATTTGATTCTTCCTCTTCTTCTGAAATATGTCATGAGTCATAAGAATCTCCTTTTCCTGAGGCCTGGAATGTGGCTTCTCTTCTGTCTGATGGTCCCCCTTTCCTCATTTCATAAGCGGTTAGAATTCCGTGTAGTTGCGACATGGTAATTTTCTGTAGATTCTCCTTTTCTTCTATTGCAGAAACTTTTGATTCAAACTTAGAAGACAGAGATCTCAGAACCTTTTCAACCACAACAACCTCTTTTATTTCTTCACCCAAAATTTTCATACAATTAACAATCTCATCTATGCGTCGGAAATAGTTAGCCATACTTTCATCATTGTACATTCTGAGATTTTCATATTGAATTCTGAGGCTTTGAAGTTTTTCACTTTTTACCTATTCATATAATTCATAGCTCAGAATGATCTTCTCCCATATTTATTTTGTGGTTTTATACTGCATAACCTTGATGAATTTTGATTGAGATAGACATCCTAATAGCATATTGACAGCCTTTGCATTAGCTTCAAACTGCTTCTTCTTAGCCGGATCTGTAGGAGTTGCTGATGGAAAAGTGTACCCTGTATCTATGATATCCCAGACTTTTGTACCAAGATATTGAAGATAGGCTGTAACTCTTACTTTCCAATAGACGAATTTGGTCCCATCAAAAATTGGTGGCCTGATTGATGCATTTCTCTCATAGTTGCTCATGATGATAGATCTTCCTTCAAGCAATCAAGCTTCTTCTGAAGGACCCGCTCTGATACCAATTGTTGGAAATAATATTGAGAGGGGGGCTGAATGAGTATTATCTAGTCAATTATTTTCCTTTTCAAACCTAGAACATATACGCTACTTCAGTTAGAGAAAACTACGTATATATGCAACTACAGATAAGGAAACATGCGTATACCATACAGACTTATAATTTAAAATATTCTATAGATGTTACACATTAATCTGTGCATCAGGATCATATAAACAATAACCGGGAATAGAGAAATAGATCAGAAGACAAATCACACACAAGAACACAAGATATAAGGTGGAAACCCAATGTGGTTGAAAACTACCTGCTACAATATGTCTCTATCTTTTCAATTAGAAGCTTCTTTTTACAATGATTCTGTACTAGTGCAGTCCTTTACCAGTACGCAGGCTGCTACCTGCAGAGAGCTACAACCGTCTCTCATTTTCCAGCTTCTCCTGGAAGGGAGCTACAAACCCCTTAGTTCTTGTACTAATTGAGATACTAGTACGCAGGCTGCTACCTGCAGAAGACTACAACCTTATCTTCCTTCCAGGGACCACGTTTCATAAATTTTCAGACTGGATCCACAAATAACATCAATCAAGACTTTATGCATCAACCAATCACCTTTTCACCAATAAAAACTGAATCAAAATAAACACTTCTCCAACAACTGTACCCAGATCATAATAACAGTAATCACACCCTACTTCTGAACCCAGAACACTGTAGCAATAAACAGAAGCAGCTAGAACATAAATCAAGAGATGTACGCTACTTCACTATTCAGAAACTTGTGTACGGATCTATAAATTCATTCTTTCAAACATTCAGATATTAGTTAACCCAGATTATCAAATTTATAGATAAAGTGTGTGCCACATATCACAGATCAAAATCATATAGAGATACCACTATTCCAGCCTTAAGATTTTGACCCATCAATAGAACTAATCCTTCTCCTTGCGCTCAGGTTCCTTCTTCATTCAGATCCAGATCTGCACCATAACCTAATCACAGTATTCCAGATCTAGCACTTTATCAAATACTCAATAGTTCATAAGATGCCTTGCCAAATGATCTCCTTCCTCTTTTATAGCCTTAGGCCTTTCACAATACCACGGACCAAAAACCATAACAATTCAATACCATGGACCCAATACCTGGGATCAACACTTTTGGATGCAATACCATGGACCAAAACCATAGGATCAAAAACTGTCGGACTAATACCATGAACCAACCATAATATTTCCCATGTGCGTGCGCTTTTCTCTGCATGAAAGTGCGTGAACGTTTCTCTACATGAAAGGAACTTTACTCTGCATGAAAGTGCATGAACGATTCTCTTCATGAAAGGAACTTTTCTCTGCATGAAAGTGCGTGAACGTTTCTCTATGTGAAAGGAACTTTTCTCTGCATGAAAGTGTGTGATTTTTTCTTTGCATGAAAGTGAAAGAAATTTTCTCTGCATGAAAGTGTGTGAACTTTTCTCTTCATGAAAGGAACTTTTTTTTTTTTTTTTTTTCTGCATGAAAGTGCATGAACGTTTCTCTGCATGAAAGTCCGTGAACCAGAAAATAACTTTGTTGCACTATAATTTATCATCTGAGATGAGTGGGTTGCCATCAAGTACAACATATGTATCATAATGCCAACAAGATCTAGGAAACGGTAGTCAGATGCAATTCTACCAGCTTCAAATTTGGATCACCAATGGATGCGACCCTCAACTTGGCTCTGATACCATGTGGAGGTTTTCCGTTACACCAAAACCCGCAGGTGTTGGTAAACGTTCCAAACCAGTAACTAGGATCCCCAGGGTGGAAATTATGGATTCCATAAAGGTGAGGTAATTCTTCCAACACCCCCTCAAACACAACTTGGGGGAATTGAACCTGGGTCTAGGCTCTAATACCATGTAGGAGTTTACAGGGTAAGTTCATCAGATAGAAAGCCAAAGGACACCACTCACAAACAGATCACAGATCAATACACTAGTATTGTTGATGTGGTTGAAACCCTCTAAGAGGGAAACAGTCCATGACCTGAGCCAACATGGCCACTTTAGGAAATTTATTAATAAAAGAATGAAAATATACATAAGCTTCTCTCATGAATGGTTACCCTACAAATTACCTTCCATGCTCTTTAAATAGAGATCATGGACCAATTGGGTGTTAAGCCATGGATCAAGTGTCAATAATATTGAGGAGAGAATGAACCATCGAATCACTACATATTGTGACCATCAGATTGTAAGTTACAAAAGTACATAGTAAAGAAACACACTTTACCTAACTCTACACTAGACCAAGTTATACTTAACTATTTCCTATGTGTCAGAATATCTTAACAAATGGTAAGAGAAATTCTTCTACATTTAATCATACTTTACAATTCATTAAAAAAAATCAAATTCTAGTTTTCAGGGAATTGATGAAGGTATTTTATCTAGGATTTTTACTCCATTCTCCACAAAAGCCAGAAATTGGTGTCAATCGCTTCTAGTTGCCTCAATTCACACTTGGGGTCAATTTGTTACAATTTTCCTTTATAAATTTGACTGTTATAACTACGAATATGTATGTGACGAAATTGAATATTTACGAAGGTTTGAAAATGAATATTTGATTGATTTTACCATTCTATTTCATTTAAATTTCTCGAGATTTAAAATCAAAGAAAAACCTTTAGAAGAGGAATTATTAGATTGGTTTGAATATATTTTCTCTCTTCCCCCCATTAATAATCCATGTGAAATTATTTCAAGCTTTGATCAATCTTCTTCTAATTTCATTAACATAGTTGAGAATTCCAATATGGAGGTGCATACAAATGACGATGAAGTGGCCTATGTTATGTATGATAAATTTCTTCATTTAATGCATACTTCCTCCAGTATTAATAATCATCAGGATGCACCTTCACATGTTAGTGAATATGAATCACAAAGCTTGGAGCATTTTTCTATTCAAATGCAAGAAGATATTTGCAACAATCTTGAAGAAAATACCGCTTTGTAATTTGAAAATCAGTATGCATTAAATTCAGAAAATTAGAACATAAACCAGCAAGTACAAGCAACAATCAAAGCTTCCAATAACATGCAACCCGTTGTACAAATTTTTGAATTCTTTTACAATGAGAAAATTCCAAATTCAGAACAACAAAGCAACATTATTCAAGAAAGCACAAGTACACAAATGAATGGTCTCAAATCTGAAATTTACAATGAACGGAATGCGCAAGAGATCTTAAATAGAGATAATTTTAAATCCATTTATTGTGATTCTCATTTTTCCATTTATCCTAATATTTTTATTGATAACAATTTATCTCCTCTTAACATTAATGATATGTCAAAAAACAGAGAGGTTGATCTTAATGGATTGCAAATTAGTTTTTATCAAGATACATAATTAATTATTGATCATTCTTCTAACATTAATGAACTTGTGCTATAATATTCCTTCTTGTTTTGACACATTGGATGAGATCGAAGGGAATTCTAATGAATGTTGTGAGGGAAATTATGATAGTTACTTTGACATTGAGCATATTTATTTATCTTTTTCACAATTGAATCCTCATGATCAAAGTTGAATCAAATGTGAAAATGAGGAACACTCTAATTCAGAAATTATTTCAAATAATTAATCATACTCATGATTTCATCATTCAAGAAACCATTCCAATTCATGATTTATATGATGATCAAGTTCTCATTGTTATTCATAGTCATGATTCTCTTTCTAATTCACAAGTTTCTATTGTAAATCATTATAGTTCCATTACTATGGTCAATTCTTGTGAAGAGGAAATTATTTTAAATCAGTCCCAATTGTGTTGTAACAATAGTTGTAACAGTAGTGTAAACTACAATTCAATTTTGTTATTTGTCCTTTGCTCATTTTGTTTAAATTCACACACACACACACACACACACACACACAGATATATATATATTTTAGTTTCGATTTTTAGATACTTTGTGTTGGCATATTGAGTAGCTCAGTATTAAACATTCAATTGATGTGTTGCCTGAATGGGAAAGTGAAGTTTCACATCATAATCATGAACATCAAGGACTATTAATCTTCCCATTTCAATTAATGTTCATTTCTTATCAATTACTTCTATCTTCTCAAAGGAAGTGTCAACAAGAGAATGTATTTTTATAATATGACCAGTAGTCTAATTCAATTAATAATATTCCATTGTATCTAATAGATTTTCATCCATTTTTTTACCCATTTAAAAAGCATTTGGAAATTTTTCGTTTACGAAAGATTATTAATAATTTAACACTTGGACATAACACTAACATATTCATGGAGACTATTATATCTAAAATTTCTTATCCATAATCTAGTCTATTATCCCCTCTTCTAAACCTCTTTCAATCATCAATAGAAATTCATCCATATTTCTATGATCCAATTGAAATTCAACTGGAAAGGACATTTCAAGAGAAGATAATTGTAAATAATATATTAGAAATAATTATACATTCCTTATTCAGTTTTAGTTTTCATAGTTTAATTATATTTAGATTTTTGTTACTAATGTTTGACATGTACATACATGCAGGAATTAAAATGCTTACATGGTTATATTGGAAGTATGACTATACCTAGTCATGTTTCCTTCATTAAGTTAGAAATAGGAATAGATTAATTTAGATTAGATTTATTTTCTATTTGCGCTTATTTCATTATTTTAGATTTTCAATAAAGCAAGTAATGAATGTGACTTCTTCTGGGCATCGCCTTTCATTTTGGAAAAGAAACTTAGAATATTTTAGAAGCTCTCAGATGATACAAATTTGTGTAAACACTTGATTATCTTGTTTTGCAAAAAAATCATCACAATAATCATACATAAAGAAATCCCAAGCATTGTCTATAGCTTGACAATTTTTTATTCATAAGTATGTCTAAAATAAAATTCTTCTTTACCACCCTTGTCTTCCGATGTAAATTTGAGGTGGACGCAATTTGAAAAATCATTATTTAGCATTTTTAGATTAAACAAGTAGGTGATGTTTTTTTTTTGTAAGCTGGGGAGTTACCATTTTCTATTAGCAAAATTGAAACCACTACAATCTTAAGGTGGTCTCAACCCGCCCCAAGGGGAAACCAGGTTTATTGACCACCTATAGTTTTTAACTGCTAACCAAAAATAAAAGCTTTTCAAACTATCTTTCCAGGCTTTGTAAACATCAACCTTGTAACTGTTACTATTGTCATATAACTGCAAGTAAAAATTATCATAGATCCTATACATAGCTAAAGGGAACTAAGATTTTCACTTTCTAAATACTTCAAAAAACATGCCTTTCTTCATTGATTCCCAACATCTTCTTGCTGCTCCTTCTCCTTCTTGATCACCAAGCCATTCGCCTCTAGTTGCTGCTGAATATCCTCCAACCTCTTGTCCTGCATGAGCAGGGTGATTAGGGTGTTCTTCAGCTCTTTCTTCAAGTTTGGGGTCCCTTGTGATAATTCAGCCATTTCCAAGGCTATCTGCTCCATAGCTTTAGCCATAAGTCTTTTCATTACCCAATATAGGTGCAGAGACTGTTTATATAGTGTCATTCGGCCTCGGGTATGTCCTGGATCCGGCATGAGATGCACCCAGTCCTCCATTTCTTCCTCAGACTGTGCCTGTATGGCCTCTTCCTCCCAGTGCTCAATTATCCTCTTGATTTTCGGGTTAGTCCTCTCACCGTAGGCTCTCTTGGCTGTCCGAACCCTTGTCTCAATAGTCCTCCTTCCCTGTCTTCCTGCCGCTTCCGCGCTGGTCTCACCGTCTTCCACTGTACCTTCTCGACAGCAGCGACCCCATTTGCTTCTACCCTCTGCTACTCCCCAACTCCTCTAGCCACCCCTGCCTCGACGACCTCGCCCTCGGCTCCACTTGCCACTCCCTTCCTCAGCTTCCGGTTCCTGCCTTCCTTCAACTTCCTCCCGTCCTCTTTTCATGGTCCTGTTTCCTGTAAATCTCGCATTTTGGTCGCGGTTACCATTCCCCTGTGCTGCCTTCTCAAATTCAGCTTCGACGTCTTCGCTCTCGCCCTCTGAAACTTCATATACTAGTATATAGAATTGCTTTATGTCCCCCTCCATTTTTCCTTTGCCTTTCGCGTCCTGGTCCCCTCCCCCCTGGTTCCCGTCTCCTACCCTACTTCTCATCCATCTACCTGCCACCCTACTCCCTTCTGCTGTCATTCTTTCCTCTCTTCTTTGCCTCCTTCTCCACGTCCCTATTCTTTCTGCTCGGCTCCTTGATCTTCCCTCTCTCCTGGCTGTATTCAGCTGATTACCGTCACCCTCTCCTGTTTCTTTGCATGCAGATTCCCTCGTTTGGCTTCGCCAGCCTTTCTTCCTTATGCCTCCCCTCCTCATGCGCTTATATCTTACCTTCCTTACCGTTCTTCTATCCCATTCCTCTGCGCCATCATTCCCCTGTCTTGTGTTTGACGTACTGACACCTCCACCGTCGTCCTCCTGTACCTTGCTGTCCTTTCTCCTTTATCGGAGATCCCTCTCACCGATCCAGTTTCCTGTGACAATCATTTCTTGAAACCCGTCTGCTCTGACCTGCCTGAAACACTGTCGCTCATTAATTACCCAGCCTGCCACCTTGCTCATCCCGATCGGGTGTCCTATCCTCGTTCTTTCAAACTGTGGTTGCTTCATTATGGTCTTGGGTGATTATGTTTTTAATTCCTCCCCAGCTGTGATCCACTTCCAATGATGGCCAGCTCCTGTCCAAACTAATGGTCGCCTCTTTACTTCCCCAATTAGCCAAGAGGTCTGCTTCCCTGTTTCCATTGCGTCTTACATGATTAATTATTTTGTAATCGATTATGTTTAACAATACCGCTATATCTTGAATAATGCCCGCTGTCCTCCAGCTTTTTGCAACTTTCTCCCAACTCTTTTCATCCTTTAGTTTTCGTAGCATCCCTATCGTTATCTGTGAATCCCCTTCTATCTCCAGGTTCATATATATGTTTCTCAATGCTATTCTCAAACCTTGGTGAACCGCCTAGAGTTCCGCTTCATTGTTCTTCATCTCGCCTCCCCATTCTGCAAAGACCCACCTTGTTTTTCCTTTGCCGTCTCTAAAGATACCTCCTAGGCCTGCTAGACCAGGGTTACCCTTCGATGCCCCATCAAAGTTTAGTTTTATGAAATGCTCTCCAGGATATCTGAATTGGTTGGGGGTTTGAGCTTGATGGTTACTTTTATTCTCTTTTCTAGGGTAGATCATGCTGAATTCCATATTTAGTTTAGAAGCTATTCCTCCTTCTTCTTGGCTCATTCTCCAGTCCTCCTCTTCCCATGTCTCTGATAGAACAATTTCCTTGGTCGATTTGCACACCTCCTCCCAAATTCTTTCAGGTTGATTTCTTTGACCCCTGGAAATCCTCCTGTTACGTTCTTTCCAGAGGAACCATATCACAAAACCTAACGATAAGTTCCAAATTCTTCTTACTACTTTGATGTGAAATTGTCCTTTACCCGATTGCATTATGGTGTTCTCAATACTGCTTGGGTCTCTCATTGTCTTCCCGAAGAGCGATCTGATCTTCTCCCATACGTTTCCTGCATAAAGGCATTTATTTAGAATGTGCTCCTGGTTTTCCTCTTCTCTGCTGCATAGGCTACATCTCAATGGCCCATAATATCCTCTTTTCTGGATTTTATCCCAGGTTAGAATCCGTCCTTTGCTGACCAGCCATGTGAACATTGTGATTTTCGGCCACCATTTTCCTTCCCAAATTATTCTCCAATCCATAGCACCATCTTCCATTTCTTGTTTTGTTGTTAAGTAGTAGGCTTCCTTCACTGTAAAAGTCCCTTTCATTGATCTTCCCCACCTAAGGATGTCCATTCCTGGTCGAGTTTTAATTTTTCTCAATTCTACTTCTTTACTGTGGATTTTCTCCATCTCTTGGTTTATATTTTCAAACCATTCCTCTGGTTTCCTCCAGGTCGTCCATATTCCACTGTTCTCTTCATTTTGCCAGTAGTCTCTAACATACTCCATACCTGCCCTTTTTGCTTTCTGTTGAATGTCTTGTAGGATTTGTTTCTCTGACATTTTGTCTTTCTGCTGCCACCCATCCTCCCAAAAGTTGGCGCTGCTTCCTTCACGAATCTCCCAAAAAGCATGTTTATTGACCACATCTCTGTTCTGACTTGTTAATTCCCATATAGAGGACCCTTTTGGTACTTCTTCAATTCTTAGTTTACCTTCTGTTGAGTCCAGCATATTATATTTTATTTCCCATATTTTTTTCCAAACATCCTTTCCTCCTTGTAACCATCTCCACCATAATTTGGCGCCCAAAATCTTGTTTAGCATTTCCGGATCCCTTAGACCTAAACCTCCTTCCTCTTTTATTTTTACCAGGTTTTTCCATGAGACTAAGGCCCATTTCCTCTGTTGTTTAGGTCCTCCCCAAACAAACTTTCCAAATATTTCTTTCAATTTTGTGCACACTCCTTTGGATGCTGCTCTGATGAACAAAGGGTAGATAGGGATCGATTGCAGGATAGACTTTAACAAGACAATTCGACTAGCTATGTTCAGAGACCTAAATGACCAGCTTGTCAGGCGCTTCTTTATTTTATCTATAACATCCTGCCGGTTTTCATCCGAGTGGGGTGTATATCCAGTTGGTTCCCTAAATACTTGGTACGAAGATCCCCATGTCTGAAGCCTAAAGTTCTAGTTAGATGAGCTTTGATGGCCTCATGGGTGTTAAATATAAATGTACATGATTTTTCCTTATTTACCTCCATTCCTGAAGCCTCCATGAAGATTTCAAGCACTTTCTTGATCATCCTTACCTCTTTTATAGTGACTTCTCCAAATAGAATTATGTCGTCAACAAATTGCTGATGCGTTATTGCCAGATTGTTTCCCCATGGTTTTAAGCCTTTAATTCTCTTTTCCCTGAGCTCTCTTTTGATGATTCTTCCAAGCCCTTCAGCTGCCAGTATGAAAAGGAAGGGAGAGATGGGGTCTCCTTGTCTTATACCCCTTGTTGCATTAAAAGTATTCGTTGGGATACCATTTACCAGTATTGAAAAGATGGGGGTTGAAATCATGCTCTAGATGCATTCGATCCATCTCTTTTCGAAACCATACGCTTCAAGCACCATTCTAAGGTATCTCCAGCTCAAGCGGTTATAGGCTTTTGAAAGATCTAGTTTTATCATCATTTCCCTCTGCTTCTTCTGATTTAGGGAATGAATCATCTCCTGTGTAACTACTAGTCCATCCAGTATTTGTCGCCCCTCAACAAAGCCAGTTTGTTCTGGAGAGATGATACTCGGGAGTAAAGGTTTTAATCTTTTCGCAATCAGAGTGGCTATGATATTATAAATGACATTACATAATGCTATTGGGCAGAATCCTTGAGCATCCTCCGATTTGTTACTTTTAGGGATCAGGGTTAGAAAGGTCGAGTTAATACCTGGCCAGATCTTTTGCTTCATTCTTGACTCCTTGACAACTTCCAAGATTTCCTGCCCCAAGAAGTGCCAACCTGCCTGGTAGAATTCTACTGTGAACCCATCGGGCCCAGCAGCTTTACCTTTTTTCATATTCATAACAACCTCCTCAACCTCTTCCATAGTAGCCGCTCTCATCAACGCCTTGTTCTGTTCCATTGTTATGAGTTTTGGTATTTCCTTGCAGATATGATCAATTGCTTCTCCCCGTGCCTCTTGCGGTTCAGTGAGGATTTCTTTATGATAATCCACTAGGGCTTTTTCAATTCCTCCCTGTTCTATTACCCTTTCCTCCTTCCGCATTTTTAATTGAAAAATATGGTTCCTTTGTCTGTTTTGTATCATCGCTTGATTGAAAAATTTTGTATTCCTTTCACCCTCGCGCAACCAATTTATCCTTGACTTTTTCCTCCACATAATCTCCTCCTGTTTTCTTCTTTCTTCCAGTTGGTTGATTATTCTGCCCTCCTCCTTACTCCGGTCTTCATCCCTTCCTTCCAAGATTATTTGCTGTTGAATGTCTTCCATTTCTTTCTCCAATTTTTGTTTTTCCTCCATAATGTTCCTGAATTCCTCTTTGTTCCACTTTATAATTTTACCTTTAATTTTCTTGAGCTTCAATTGAATGGTATGCATTTTTCCTTTCCCTTTAACTCTACTCTGAGTCCACCATTCTTCCATTTTGTGTAAGAAATCGGGATTTCTGAGCCAGAAAGCCTCAAATCTAAAAGGTTTCTTACCATTTTTTTCTTGATATCAATTTCTAGTCGAATCGACCAATGATCTGAACCTAGTCCAGGAAGGATTTTCGTTTCTATGAATACATCTCGGTTTAGTATTTGTTCCGATAAGAGAAACCTATCTAACCTCGAAGCTATCTGGTTTTTTCCACCCCTCCTATTATTCCAGGTAAAGACACCGTTAGTTGTGGGAATATCAACTAGTCTTTGTTCTGATATTAACTCATTAAACTCCTCCATGCTCTAATCTGGTCGCCTTATACCTCCTTTCTCTTTGCCTAAGTCGCGGATCAAGTTAAAATCTCCTCCTATTATCCATAAGTTACCAGGAATAATTCGTCTTATTACCTGCACATTCTTAAGGAAATCCTTCCGGTCCCTGGGTAAGTGGGGCCCGTAAACCCCTGAGATGAGAATTCTTTCCTCCATTCCTATCAACCTAAACAAACTTGTTAATATTCTAGGGAGGCTAATCCAGTTTTCAAAAATTACCTCCGCAGGATTCCATATAATTGCTAGACCTCCAGCTGAACCAACCACATCTTGAGCCATTACCTCATATTCAGGTCTCATCCTCTTCATAATTTCTTGTAGTTGTTGCTGATCCATTTTTGTTTCCTGAATTAGCATTATGCTAGGTTTGTCCTTCTTCAATATCTCCTTCAAATATCTTTGCTTGCCCTTACTATTGAGTCCCCTAATATTCCAACTTGTAATGATCATTTATAACTTTTTGAAGGTTGTTGAAATACCTCTGACAGAGGTATCACTTCACCTGAATTAACTAGTGTTTCTCCCACTACTTGAATTGTCTCATTTATTGTTCGCATGCCCCTCTTTCTGCCCCCTTTGCCACTACCATCCATTCCCAGGTTTTGATTTCCTTGAGATCCTGTTTGATCTGCTCCGATCTCTGGCATACAACCTTTCTTCTCCTTGTATTTTTGGAATTCTTCCTTATATTGTTGTTTCTGTGATTCTGGGATGAATCTTTCATCTAGGTTCTTCCATTCTTGGAGCAGTTTCTTCATTATTCTTTCCTTTTCGGTCCCATTATCTTTTCGATTGTCTGAACCCTTCATCATTTGTTCCGCTATGTTCTCCTGGCTTTCTCCCATCTCTACTTCTGCTTCTCTGTTTTGGCTCATATTTTTTCCTGTAGTCTCGGTTATGATCTCCATTGGTACATTCTCATTGTCCTCTTCCGCCTTCTTTCCATCTTCGCTTTCCTCTTCCTCATCCTGAAGGACCTGAAACTTATTCTGATTTTTAGCTGGTATATTCTTTTCTTTTGGTTGTCCTCTTGCTCCCTCTGATCTTGGTTTTTGTCTTCTCTGAACTTCTTTGAAACCCTTTTCTCCTATATCTGACCCTTCGGCTTTCCTTCTTTCTTCCTCCAGAATTCTTGTTGCCTTCCCCTCTCTATTTTGTGGGCATTGTCTGTATAGATGTCCGTACTCGTGGCACCTGTGGCATCTAAAGGGGATGTGCTCATAATCTATTGGCGGTTGCCATATTTCGTCATGGTATTCCACCTCTATATATTCCGGCAGGGGTTCTGCTATGTTCATGTACACACATATCCTTGCATAAGATGTGTACTTTCCTCTTTTGGTTGATTCTGCCACTTTGACGAAAGCCCCGATTGAGTTCCCAATCCCTTCCAGTATCTCAGGGTCCCAAAATTCTGTTGGTAACCGAAACAATCTGACCCATATGGGTGCTGCCAATAGCTTCTCCGCATCTGGGTTGTATCTATCTTCCCAGTGTCTCATAAATAGTCCAACATTGTTCATGAAGTATGGTCCTTCCTCAAATATTCTCTCCTTGTCTTCGAGGTTTGCAAAAATGAATGTAAAAAATCCCTTTGCTCCAAGTTTCAAATCTATATGTCCTTTTGGCTTCCATCTTAGTTGAATCCATTTCGTTAGATCCTTTTCAGATGGACAAAACCCTATAAACTTACAAATCAATGCATGGTCCTTCATATAGCAGCGTTAATCTTCCAATTTATTCTTAGGAATTACATACCTTGGTTTTTTCTGTGCCCTAGGTAAGCATCTGTTCCCCATTCTTGCTTGCCATCAGCTTCCCAGCACTTTTATGCCTTTTTCAGTCTCTTTCTACATTCCTTGCTGCCCTCCTCCACTGGTTTCGCCAGCTACCACGTTTTTGAAGGAGGGGATCTCTCCCCTCCCCTGATTTCCGTCCATGGTTCCTTTCAGCCCCACCCGATTTCTTTCTCCCTCCCGCCTTTCTTTTTACCTTTACTGGTCTTTGCCCGCGAGTTATTGATCCTTCCTTGCTCCTCCCAGGCCTCCTTACCTCGCCTCTATGGCTCTTCTAACCCGATCTCAGAAACCCTAGCCGCGCCGTCGCCTCAGGTCCTCTCTGCACATCCTCTCCCAAACAAGTAGGTGATGTTGAACATATGCAAATTTTGAGAAAATTTGGGAGAACTTGAAGATCCATGAGGTAAAGTTAGAATAAAAGTTCTCCCAGGCATGCGTTTACACGTTCATTGTCATCTATTGTTAGTTTTACTTTTTCAAAAGTTATTTATTATTTTTGTTTTTTTTTTACATGTATTCATCGACTTAATTGTGGATACTTAAGATAAGAAAGCAACCAAACCTTTTCTAAATTTGCTTCATGTTCAGGGAAGTACTTATTGTTTCATCCGAATTTAAACACTCTTCTAATTTTTCTTATATTCATTAAAACTCCAATAAAATTGTAATACATCACTAGAAGGTTCATATAAGATCATTACAAATCACAACTCTCCTCATAAGGAAGTTCCGATAACATTTTTCTCTGATTGAATAATCTTGATAGTTAATTAAATTATTAAAAGGAGTTTTGTTAAAAGGAAAAGTTAAGTTGGTCACTTTATTTTTAATTGAATTCTTTAAGAAGTTGTTGGCCTCACATATGGCACATCTCAAATCGCATTTCGCATATAAGAAGTTTTCAATTTATCATATCCCCAATATCTCGAATCACCGATCTTCGGTAGTTGACTTCACCAATATTGCTATGATTATACAATCCTAGACCCGATACCACATTTAAATCTAGTTTTAAAAGATATCGCATCTGCTCATAAATCACAATTTCAATTGAGGCACATGTTTAAAAGTTTCGACATCTTAGAGCTGATATGAGATTAAATCCATATAATTAACTGATCGGGTATGTTCTATATCATGTATCGACATATCAAAGAGGTTTCATCCCATACTCAAATATTTCAATCGTTGATTTCTTATAAAATACAAAGTCGGTCCCACCAATGAGCCACATCATCTATCACATTCCCAATATTGAAGGAATAATACCGACATTTCCTTTTCCTAACTTCTTTGATCTCCAATATGATTATTCTTTGATATTGCAATCATTCCATCGCAATTTCCAAATCGCATATGTTGATATCACAACACTTATTTCACATCACTAAAATCAAGTGATGCCTTGTCTTAAGAACCTCTAATGCGATAAAATCTGGTCTCTTCCATTATCTTTTAAGCATTGCATAACACTCAATCACACATTAGCAAAGGTGAATCTAGCAGCTTAATGATTAAGCATGGAAAAGAAACTTGTGATGCAAAACATCCAATGGGGCATTGTCCTATATAAAAGAACTTAAGGCACTCATGGACAACCACTATGGTAATGAGGCAATTGATAACAAATTTGCAATATGCTCAAATCATTTTTTATTTATCTTATATTGGATTTTTGATATATCACTCTATATTTAATATACAAAATTGAAGACATCTCCATCTACACATATGTATTCCATTATCTTTCGTTTGGTCTTGATTCTGAACAATTTACGAAAATAATGGAGTTGATATGAAACTTGTAATATTAGGATAACATTCATCGTTGTGATTCACTAAGAAGAATATATTCATTTTTATTTATAATCAATTTGGTTTATTTTTTATTATTTGAAAACAAAACATTACTTTCTTATTTCACTTCTCACTTTAGTATAGATTTAATAAACGATGATTTTGGGTTAATAATATTATAGCGATTTCAAACTCCACGCTTTTAATTCTAATTAAAGGAGGAAGTTATATTTTGTTGGAGAAAATGATACCTTTCAAGTAAGATTAAATGGAATTCTTCAATGGTAAGTTTCGTGTGCCCACTTTCATTTATTTTCATTACTTTACTTTTGATTTTAGTTTTGTGTTCAATTGTTTTTTATCTTAAACTCTGTTTTTACAGGTCTTCATGAACCTTTTGCATCTCTACCAGATTAGTTATGAAGTTCATTCTCTTTTGTTCAGTTTTCTTTAAGATTCTTGAAAGAATCAGTAATGATCCTCATCAAATCAGTTAAACTGAGGAGTTTCTAAACCTTTAGTATGTTTCTTGAGAATTACTTTGGTTAGAAAATGGCTAAGATGATTTTATACATATTTTACTTTGAAACAAGAAAGTTTGCAATAGAAAAAGACTCCTCATTTAGCATATTATCTATCATCACTGTCATTCACCCTATACATTTTAAAAGCCTCATTTCTTATAACTTTGCAAGATAAAAAGAAAAATTATTTTTCTCAACATTTGAATGAACATACATATGTTTATTTTATTTTATCTCTTTTGTTGAGACATTTGTATAAGTACTCTTGTTGGTGTTTATCTTTTAAATTTGGATTCTTCTTTTCGTTTTTTTATTTCTTCAATTTTATTTTTGTTTTTTGATTTCTATTCTTAATTTAGTTTAAGAATTATTTTCCTTTTGATTTTAGTTTTGATTTTATTTTGGTGACTCTTCCATGATTTCTCTGAAAGAATTTTTCCTCACCCGACAGGTATTCACATACATGGTAAATCTCTTAACTCAATCTATTTCAGTGAGTTTCATTTATCATTAAAGGCATATCTTTATGGAACCATAAATCCCTCTTGCTTCAAATCGTTTTCATGGAGGAACATACATCCTTTCTAAGTGATTCAGTTTACTTGTTTAAGGAAAGAACTGATTTGAGTTTAATACAATGAATCCCTCCCACCCCTCCAAATAAAAGTCTCTGATTGATAGTTGGAAGGAAAGAATTTGGAGTAAACATTATGAAAGTATTATGTCCATTAACATAAATCTTTATTACCATCCTACATATTTCACTTAAATATATCATTAATTGAAAGCTTGCAAATGCGCTTATCAAAAGGGTGATTAAAGAGGAAGCATGGGAAATACAAATAAACTCATCGAGGCTATGGATGCTCGCTGGTGGCAAGTCTAGGCTTGTATGGAATAAAAGACAACTTCATCGGGGTATTGTTTAGGCTGATTGGCAACAAAGCAATGTCAGAGACCAATCATAAAATGGATATATGCTTTATTAAAATCTCCTATCTCTACCTTCTTCTATTAGGCAGTTTTAAAACAAATTTTCCAAAATTCGGATTCATGTCTTTTATTTGAATTTGTTTTGAGTAATAACATTTACAAACTCAAATTTCTTAATCTATTTATGTGGGACCTATGTCAATTTTTTACTGTTAGATGGTTTTCTGCTCTCCATTATTTTTAACCTTTGGGTATATTAAATTTCATTATCTTTAGCCAGAGATAACTAGTTATTCCCAGTGTCTCGCCATTGTTGTAGGTGTTACACAACATTTTGTCACTATCCCTATACTCCCCATTCCATGATCCTGGAGGACCTCTACAGTGAACCCTACATGCTTCCCCTTCATTAAGAAACTCCCATTATGTCCCTCTTCATGCGTAGAACAATTCCCTTTTGCACCATTTCTCAAAAATCTTCTATTTTTCCCAGTTTACAAGACCAACGCTAATGACCAGTGTCCTCCTCGTGCCGATATGCAGGCATTAACATTGTCCCTAGTGCCAACTGGAGCGATTGAGCCTTGTTCGAGTCACGCCAATCCCATTTTGGAAAGTTTTTTAAATAAGGAGCCGAAGTTTCCAACTCTAGAAGCTTCGTAACAGAAGTATGGTAAATAGTTGGGCCGGATGGAGTCGAGGATGTCATTTTTGGCTCTTTTCCCCTATTAGGATGGAACTACCTCAAGAGATAAGACCTTCTCCCATGAGAAGAGGAACCATCTCCCATCCATTCCTACTATATAAACCTCCCTTTTTTCAAAGCACAAGCTAGTGTTAGTGTGGGTGTGCTAGTTCTAATTAAGTTTGGAGTAATCAACAAGTTATTCATAGTTGTAGCTCTCTAGTTGTGTGTGAGGGAGAAGTGTGAATTTGGTTTATTGTGAAGACTAAAGGGAAGATCCTTAAAACTATCATTTGTGAGGCCATCATGGAATGCTAACGAAAGTGTGTGGGAACCCAAATTTGTTAGAGGAGAACAACAATGTTAAGACAATGGTTGTAATCTCTTCTTGATTTAATATATATGCAACTATCGATTGATTTCCTACATAATGTGTCATCTCACATGTTTATGGTTAATGCTTCTTGACTTGTTAAGTAGGTTGAATTATAGTTTGTCTATTATCATGGTTGTTATTTTATGTTGTTTACTTGTTTTAGGTGTTCGAAGAAGGAAACAGGAGATAGCTACAGCGAGAAAGCAAGGTCATCACCAAACGTGATAAGCGTACTAAGAGGTAGGCCTTCATAATTGGTTATAACATAAGGAAATCTTCCATATAATGTCTTGTTTGTGGCTAGACCCACTGTCAAGCTAGAGGAATTGTTTATGTCCACACTTAGAATTTTACTTCACCACAAATTAGCAACTCTGTTGGGGAACTTATCCTTCTGTTTGTTTGATTGAGAATTTCATGGTTTTGTGTGGAATTTTCTACTTTCACCATTTCCCTTTACTTCTATCTGCTTTTCTTTGCTTACTACTATGGGTTTGAAATTCACAATAGCAAGTCTAGTCCAAACTTTTGAAAAAATTTATTTTTTTTCTTTGCATCCTCGCTCAACGCACCTATTTCGTTGATAGTAATGCTGATCAAGGCAATATGCTAAGAAATAGTCACACTGACCCCCTTCTGGCACTTTTTTCAGTTAGGCAGTCATGTTAATGCCTGTAAGTGAATATTAGGGTTCACCCCAGATCTTGGCTAGTGTGTCTTGCTCTCTTGATTTCTTCCTTGTAAGTTGTTTAGACCGTCTTAAATGTAAGAGCATCAACCCACCACCCCCCCCCCCCCCCCACACCCCCATTCAAAATTGAATTCAACTTCTAGAATATGAGAAACGTGGAAGGCATATCTATCTATTGGCAAAGGGATTGTTAATTTGTTATTTAAAAACAGAAAAAAAAACATACCAGTGATGGGTCTTAGGAATTCATTACAAGATCTTAGGAGAGGAGAGTGGATCTAACATGACCCACTACCATGTATTATATTTCTTTAAATTGTAACCTTTTGATGTGTGGAAAGGGCCATTAAATGTTGAAGAGGCCGTCATTGTAATAGTGGAGCTTGAATTTTAATAGAGATTGAGTGCTTATTGTTTATCACGTGTTATTTATATATGGTGAATATACAATCCCATCTCACCTATAATTTGTATGTATGCGATGGAAGAGATAAATCCTATGTTACAGGTTTATTGATCGACCATCGATCACTATAATGATTGATGCTGATCCAATGATAATACGATATCATGGAGTGAGCTATTGTATGGAGTAATGTGAGTGTCTTTAAGCACATAGATTTTGAATTAGGGAATACCCAAGAAGTTCCAGCATGCAATGCGTGAAGGAGCGATCTAACACGAGGATGGAATAAACCTTTAACGGGCCTGGAATAGAATTTAAATTGAATAGAATAGGGTTCCTTGAGAAGAATTTTATTGCTGCATAACGGATATTTTTGTCCAAACAAGGGCCCATAACCTACAAGTTCACGTGTTTGAGGAAGGATGCAGCTTGCTACATCAAGTGGTATCAAAGCAGAAAAATATTCTGCATAGAGGTGCAAATATGTTGAAGATTGGTGAGTATGTGGTCTTTATATTGTCATAGAGGCGGTGGTAGAAGAAGGTGAGAATTTTGCAGCAACTAGAGCCAGGAGTGCTCAATTGGTTCCAGAAGGGAGAACCATAGAGATGCCGAAATACTAAGCTCAATGGAGATAAGCTTGGTGAGGTATAGTGTAGTAGGGAGGACTTGTTACTGTAGAGGTTTTGTTTTAGCTCATGGAAATATCATAAAGGAAATTCCATAGAGGATGTGGGTAGAATTGCTAAGGGATGAAGGAGACATATGACCAAGAGGTCATAAAACTTTTGTACCTTGGGACCCTGATGTAGGACCATCAACCCCCCACTCATTCAAAATTGAATTCAACTTCTAGAATATGAGAAATGTGGAAGGTGTATCTGTTTAATGGAAAAGGGATTATTAATTTGTTATTTAAAAGAAGGAAAAAAAAATCATACCCGTGATGGATCTTAGGAATTCGTTACAAGATATTAGGAGAGAAAAGTGGATCTAAAATGACCCACTACCATGTATTATATTTCTTTAAATTGTAACCTTGTGATGTGTGGAAAGGGCCATTATATGTTAAACAGGTCGTCATTGTAATAGTCAAGCTCGAATTTTAATAGAGATTGAGTGCTTATTGTTTTTCATGTGTTATTTATATATGGTAAATATACAATCTAGTCTCACCTATAATTTGGATGTATGTGATGGAAGAGCTAAATCCCGTGTTACAGGTTTATTGATCGACCATTGATCACTATCAATGGCGATCCAATGATAATACAATATCATAGAGTGAGCTATTGTATGGAGTAATGTGAGTGTCTTCAAGCGCAGAGATCTTGAATTAGGGAATACCCGAGAAGTTACAGCGTGCAATGCGTGGAGGAGCGATCTAACACGAGGATGGAATATAATTTTCGCTGGTCCAAAATAGAATTTAAATTGGATAGGCCAGGGTGACTTGAGAAGAATTTTATTGTTGCATAATGAACAATTTCATCCAAACATGGACCCATAAGCCACAGGTCAACATGTTTGAGGAAGGATGCAGCTTTACTGCATCAAGTGCTATCTGATGCAGGATCATCAGTGTTCTCCCTGACTAGAAAGTTGCTTTTCATTTGGTTTATTTTCTTGTTGATTTTCCTTCTTTGGCTTGATTTCTTGGGTCATTCGATGGTTTGTGGCCCTAGGGCATCTAGGTTGTCATCCATTCAGCTTATTGTGAACTCAGTAAGTCAAGTTATTGGTGCATTTACTCCTTGCATTTTGTTTATGGTCCTTCTATGGGTTTGGCCTTCATTACACAAGTTTGAAAAGTTTCGTTTTCTTGTCTAAACGTCTCTTTTTTGTCATAGATCACATTGCTTCTATTGTTTTTGGTGAAGTTGTTGTGTCATTAGTTTGAAAGAGATTCTCTTTTCGTGTTTTTCATTTGCTTGAGAATCTATTTTCTCAAAACTTTTCATTGTAGTGTTTTACGAGAAATTCATCTTGTCATTTCATGAAAAGTATAAAATTCTATTTTGTTGCAACGATATGTTACGGTAGTTAGCATCATTGAAGACTAGGATTGCATTTGGATTTGAAAAGAAAACAAATTCTCTTTACTTCTAAAAAGATTGTTGGAGTGTACCTATTAGGAAATTAGGAATTGAAATGAGCTTTTCGTTAGATTATTTTCTCGAAAAGTGAAGTAGTGGAAAATCATTTTTCTTTCGGTTGCTTGGTTGTTTGCATTTAGTTGTGTTTTCTACCCCCTTTAGTGTAGAAAATTCATCGAATTGAAAAGGTCTTGTCTCATTTAGCTGCATTTAGGGATTTTCGAGTCACATCTCTAAGGCCTAAAAACTGAGACATAATTCAAGATAAACTTTAAAATGAACTCAATTAACCTAAGGCACATTTGAAACCTAACGATCACATCTAGAAGGTCAAGGCTAGAGACGTGTTCCAACGTCTTTAACCCTAGTAGTTGTCATTAGCTTCAACATTAGACAACTCTAATATAGACTTGTGCTCCTCGTACCATTGACTATATAAAGGGAGACCGCTCTAGGCTACAATCCTTTATCCATGGGAAGCTGAGTTTGCCACCTTGCTAATGTGATGCACCAAACACAACATTCGGGGAGATTGCTTGCCCATACTTCTTGGTTCACCGGAAGGTATTCTGTAGTTCATGGTTGCCTGGTAATCCTTTTTACCTAAATCATCTGGAGTAGTCATTTGATATTTTTGACTCATTAAACTTAAAATATCATTCAAGTGTTTGTCCTTTCAAGCTCGTTTCCAATCGAAAGTGATAGAGTCATCTTTGCTTCTTTCTCGACTCTTAAAACATGAAAGAGCACCAGTTTATTTATGCATCTTAAAAAATTATTTCCCACGATATTATAACATCATGTTAGTCTTTTCTAGACCAGATCGAGAGTTTTCCCTAAAGTACATTTTAAAGCCTTGAAATTTATCTCTCTTTTCTAGTTAAATAAGACAAGGTCGTCGTGGTTGAACAGTCTGGTTCACCTAGTTGTTTTTCCTCTCCTCTATCTAAAAGATTTTCTAAGGAGCCTTTTCCTGAGTTACCATAGTCACTGGAGGACCAAGGTGTTGAACTCGGAATCATTCTGAGCATTCAACATTTTTCATCTCGTCCTCTGCCTACTTCGTATATTGGGTCACCTATTGATATTGGCTCGGAATCTCTAGACAATATCATCTAGACTCTTGAGAGTCCACCGACTATTGACAGTCATCTTGGACTAGTTTATATCCTCTGAATCCTTTTTATGACCATGTTGTGATATCACCGTAGCGTCCGTACAATCCGTACGATCAGCCAGGTGTTCCTATGGAATTATCCCCTCTTACATCTACCGTAACCTATCGTCAACTATTCCCAGCTATGGAACCTGAAGGCGAAGCTCCAGTTACCTCTCCAGATCAATCAAGAGTTTCTACTCCACATACATTCGAGGAGGAAGAACACCAATTTCCTCCTGAAGATTTCCTCCTCATGGGGAGCATTCCCATTAGTGTATATCAAGATTTTCCACCTAATTATGTGACTTTAGCCCAGTTGGTCTCAGGTACACCTAGTGCCTCATCACTTTATCACAACCCTTTATGGGTGTCTGGCACCATGCATGCTACAGGTTTGTTCATTCCGAACCAGACCTCCCAACAAGTCGTTACCTTGGTCCCAGTGCAAACCACCATTCCAAACCCTCTTGTCTCATCCGTCCCAGTCACCCATCTGGTTCAAATGGCAATCTCGAGACATGTTACTGTCAGTTTTTTGGTCCCTAAAGTAAGTAAACAAGTTGTGCCACCAGTTGGGGGGCAAAATTTAAATGTTTCTATGATGTCAGGCACAACCAATGTGAGTATCTCGCAAGCTCACATGTTTTGGATGAACCAACTTTCTTCTAGTGTTATCCAAAACACTACTGGTCCTGCTGGATCAGACAATGTCTAGTACCAATAGGTCCAAAATCTCGTTCGTCCATTTGGGTCAAGCAATATCCAATATCAATAGCCTTATGAGGCTTACGTTCAGTATCAAAATCCTTATGTTCCATATGGTTGTCAAGGAATGGTTAATATGGCTTACATCCTTAAGTCTAAACAATATGTTCAGCCTGGTCCATCCAGTTTTCTGGGTGGCTATGGCCAGATTCAGTTCTGAAATTTTCTGGGAACTATTCAAGTACCCTTGCAGCAGCAAGGACAGCCTTTGCAGCAATAAAGGCAATCTTTGTTGTAGCAAGGATCGTCCACACAATAGCAGGGGAAGATGATACCGTAGCAAGGACAACTGAAACAACCACAGGGGAAACCTTGCAACAGTTACAACAAACCATGCAGAAAAAGATGCAGTATGCTCTGAAAACCTCCTAACCTATGTCTTCCTAGGGCCAACCTCTACAGCCGCAAGGACAGTCATCATAGCTGCAATATTAATCCTTGCAATAGCAGAGCCAACTCGGGTAGCAACAACCCTTATATACATATCAACAGGGTCAACCCTTGTAGGGACAAGGTCAGAGTTAAGTCCTGCAATAGTAGGCCCAAAATCCTAATGTCCAAGGGCAACAGGTTCAAAATCATTTTGTCCAAGGGTAGCAGGTCCAAAATCCATATGTCCAAGGAAAGCAGCTGCAAAAGCATTATGTCCAGTGATAGCAGATCCAAAATTCGCTTGTTCAGGAACAACAGGTTCAAAACCTGTATGTTCAGGGACAATAGGTGCAATATCCATATGCTGAAGTTCAACAGGCTCAATAACCTCTTAACCTGTATGTTACTCATCAACAACCTATGGCCAACAGTTCCAACGTGTTCAAGGTCAAAATCCTCCCTATGACCAAGGTAACCTGCAGTTGGGGCAGAATCAAATTCCATATGGCCAAAACCCTCCACTATGGGGACAAAATCCTTAGCAGCAGGGATGGGCTCGTCCGGTTGTACCCACTTATCGACCTCCAATACCTTTCAATACTCAATTGTCATTCTTGGCTACACTAGAGTTGCTAGATGTGTCTCAACTCATGAATGATCCAATTATTTATTCACCGTACTAGCCTCCAGTTCCGTTCAAGATCTCAAGTGACTATCCCAAGTTCTATGGGAAAGAAAAATAAGATCCTCAAACCCATGTGATGACATATCACCTTTGGTGCTCTTCAAATTCCTACATTGATGATTCTATTCGTCTCCATCTTTTCCAATGAACCCTCACAATGTTGCAGCCAAGTGGTACATCAAGCTCCCTTGAAGTACTTACCATGACTTCAACTCTTTAGCCATGGTTTTCCTCACACATTTCCAGCTGTCGGTTCACTATGAAACTGGCACCTATTTTCTCACGACACTTAAGAAAGATAATGTGACACACATCTCTGATCACATCCATGAATGGAGATGTATAGGTTGCCTGATCAAATTTGAGATTGTTGATTAGTTGCTCGCAGAATGATTTACCAAGTAATTCGTCGCTCCAATTACTCGTGATATAGCTATGGGTGGATGTGTTACCGAAGAAAAAGCCATTGCTCATGCCTAGTACTTAGATCTCATTTATTCTCAGTCTGGCACTTTGTATGAGTTATTATTCAATGCTTTGTGGCCATCATCCAATCCCATGACATCGATGTCACATGCTCCAACTCCTATTGATGGAGTAATTGGTTCAGTGTCCCGGGCAAATTTGCGAGGAGGATCACTAGGCTAAGGAATTGGTTGTGTGTAGACTCAAATGGTCAACCAACCTCAATCATCTGCTTCTTCAGGATCTCAAGTGTTCATGATGAGTAAGCCCATTAATATGGCTACTAGATCAAAATATTATCAAACTTCTACTTTGAAAGCTGGGAAGGAGAAAGAGGACCCCCCTTCTTCTTCAGCCCCGAGTTTTGGCCCTCTTCATATCAAGCGCCCTAACCCTGATTCCGCCTTTCGACCACCTTTTCGAGGTGTGCTAAGGAAGTCCTCATATAATCCCAATGCTTGATCCACTCAACACTATAATATTGTTGAAGATTTGGCTTAGGTTCCATCAGTTATGTCTGCTCTCGAGATACTCCAAAGTTGTCCATCTCAATGGAAATCCTTGCTATTGGCTATTGGGGGTATTGATCCTACTGATTCCAATTTCATATGTTTTAATTTAGAAAACCACGTTCCACGCCTGCCTCATCATATTTCCTTTCTCATTCAAGTAATCATCAATGAGAAAACCATTCATAGGATCATCATCGATGAAGGTGCTTTTACCTGTGTCATGTCAGTCACTTGCTGGAAGGCAATTGGTTCTCCTACTTTCAATGAATCCACTAACACTTTGGAAGCTTTGGATGGGCACGATTCGCAACCCTTTGGTGTCTTACCCAACCTTGCCATTACTTTGGAGGGAAAGATAGTACACATTGAGGTAGATATTTTTTAAACTAATCTCAATTATAATCTTCTACTTGGACGGAGCTGGACCCATGCCATGCATGCTATAGCCTCCTCCTTGTTCCACGTGATTCATTTTCCCCATCAAGGGAAGATTGTTACAGTCAACCAACTGTCCTTGTTTGCCTCTTCCTCCTTGGATGACAATGTTCTGTATGTCAAGCACACTGGTGCTCCTTATGAGAGTGTGGGGGTAGGTCTTTTTAAAGATTCTGCCTTGATGGGAATTTTTTCACTCCCACATCCTCATGTTGTCTCCATCAACATGCTCTCGATCAAATCTAATCTTTGGGTCATACCTTCACCAGATATTGTTTATATCTGGGGCGAGGTTATGCCACTTAGTCTTGCCAAAATCAATTACGTGGAAATTGTTTCGGCCTCAAGTTCTGTATCCTCTGATTTTCCCATTTCAAGGACTTCCCTCAATACGTATTCTCAATCCCCGTGGCTTGGTGCTTCAGAATCTCCGCATCCCTTAGCTGAGAATTTTATTACTGACGAGAGTATCATGGAAGTAATGTCTCTAGAGGAACCACCTTGGAACAATACTCATCATCGTTCCTCATTCTTTCCTAGTCCGACTGTCATGTCTACTTGTCTCGAGGAGTTATATTCTCAGTTTCCTTCCCTACCACTTCAAGAAGAAATCATGACTCATGAAGTTTGGTCAGAAGGAAATTTGGGTAATATTACCCAAACGATGCCAATTGATATTTCCGTGAAGCCCACTATCGTTGAAAATATCCATATCATGGTAACTTGTTCTTTGGATGAGATCAAGATCTATACTCATCTTTTTCAAGAATTTTGTGATGTGAGGAAATTCCTGACGTTGATCCTAGCATCATTGTGCACAAAATACCGACTTATCCTCACACAAAGCCTATTCACCAATAGATCCACCCAGTGCACCATAGGAAAGTAGCTGCTATCAAAGGTGGAGTTGAAAAACTTCTCAAAGCAGGATTTATTTATCTGATCCATCCTAGACACTGGGTGTCAAATATTGTACCAGTGACAAAGAAACAAGGCAGAATCTGAATTTGCGTTGAGTACCATGATCTCAATCGTGCCTCTCCTAAGGATAACTATCCCACTCCCTTCATTGATTAGATCATTGATGAATTTGCTAGGAGCGAAATGTTTTCCTTTATGGATGGTTTTTTTATTAACATTGCATCGACTAATCAAGAAAAAGATAGGTTTTATCTGTCCATGTGGTACTTTCACGTACAAAAGGCTCCCTTTTGGCCTAAAAAATGTTGGGGCTACATTTCAGAGGGCGATGTCCTATGTGTTTCACAACATTCACAACATCGTTCATCCTTACTTGGATGACCTTCCCGCTCATTCTCGTAAGCGCCAAGATCACCCTGACCATCTTCGACAATTTTTTCTTCGTTGTAGACACTACAACATTCGGTTAAACCCACATAAATGTGTTTTCTGCATTGAATCTAGATGACTCACCAGCTTTATTATTTCCAAGGATGATATTCACCTTGATCCTCTTAAAGTCAAGGCCATTGTTAATTTACCCCCCCCATCTTCATTGCACCAACCACAGATCCTAAAGGGAAAAGAAAAATCCTCAGTCATTTCATACCCAATTACACTGGGCTAGCTTCAAGATTTACTCGATTACTCAAGCATGAAACGCCCTTTTTTTGGGATGAGGTTTCCCAAAAGTCTTTTGATGACCTTAAGGCTATCCTCATAAATGCTCTATTGTTGCATCCCCCTGCTTATCACCGTGATTACTTCCTTTACCTAGCTGCAACCCCTCACACCATTGCCATGGTATTAGTACAAGATGATGATGAAGGAAATGAACATGTTATCTACTACCTTACTCACAATCTCCTCAACACTAAAATGCATTATGCCCATGTACAAGTTGTCCAGCGCTTTCAGCACCACATTCTCTTACACACTGCTACTATGATATATGAATGCAACCCCATGACCTACATCCTGACTCGTCAGTTGCTGGGGGTAAGTATTATTAATGGATTTTCATCATTCAAGAATTCGATTTGGTTTTTACTACTGCCAAATCCAAGAAATCACTAGTTTTTGCTGAGTTGATTTTCTCCCTTCCTTTTATGTCTCTCCCCACTGGTGAAGATGAATAGCTTCGAGATGAGATTCTTTTCCTAATAAGCACCCTTGACCTATGGTACAATTATATCATCGTGTATCTCCAAACGTCCATGTTCCAATTCGTGTTGATTAAGGACGATCGCCGATGGATCCGGCATCACTCGCAACCCTACAGTGTTATTGGAGATACTTTATACCGTGTCGGTGTCGATTCAATTCTTCGTCGATGTCTTACCCTCGAGGAGGCTGATAAAGTTCTTAATGAATGCCATTCTGGGGCATGTGGCAGTCATATGTCTGGTTATGCTACTACTCAAAAAATCCTTTGCGCTAGTTATTTCTAGTCATCCATTTTTAAGGATTGCATACTTGCTATTTGCAAGTGCCATGAATGCCAACTTTACCGATGCAAGATGTACGCCCCACCCGCGCACCTACACCCCATCAATATCATTGGTCCTTTTTCCAAATGGGGCATTGACTATATGACATGTAACCCTCGTTTGACCGGAGGACATGGTTATATTATCGTTGTTGTTGATTATTTCACCAAATGGGCCGAAGCGATGCCTACATATTCTGCAAATAGTAAAATGATGACTCAATTTCTATTCAATCACGTTATTTCCAGGTTCGGTGTACCTCAAGCCATTGTCACTGACCACGGATCCCATTTCCAAGATGACATGATGGCTAAGATGACCTCTACATTGGGTTTGTGCCACGATGGCTCAACCCCATATTGCCCTCAGACCAATGGTTAAGTTGAAGTTGTGAACAAAGTTTTAGTTACAATTCTTCAGCGTACTATTGGGATGGAGAAGTCCAATTGGCATCTCATGCTCTTTTGTGCTTTGTGAGCTTACCGAACCTCGACCAAGGATGCAACTGGCTTCACACAATTCCAACTCGTCTATAGTCTAGAAGCAACGTTACTGATTGAATGTGAAATTCCTTCACTCAAGTTAGTTATCGAACTTCTCCATGAAGCCTCACCTCAAGCAGAGCAGCTTGTTGGCATTATGGTATAAGTGTTGTCCTTGATGGCAGCTCACTCATATGACAGTTCACCGTGCAGTAGGTCAACAACAAAGGATTAGAGATCAAACTCCAAAGAATGAAGAAAGAGAGGTATACGCTGGTTCACTTTGTCCAAAACGCGTATACATGTGGGTAATAGAACAAAAGAAGTGCATAACGTATACACGCACTTTCACAAGAGGAAAAACGCGTACATATTGGAAAACCAAGTTTTTGGTCCAAGGTATTTTGATCCAAGGTATTTGATCCAAGGTACTTGGTCCAACGTATTGACCCTAGGTATTTGGTCCACGGTATTGGTCCTAAGTGGTTTTGGTCCAAGGTATTGAGAAAGGCCTAAGATTATATAAGGAGGAGAAGATCATTAGGCCAAGGGTGCAAGCAGTAAGATTCTAAGGAATACTTCTATCTGAAGTATATTTTATTTTGCAAGTTTGTGTTTGGGACTGGATATGAAATATTTATGTGCACCTTGAGTTCAATGTTGGATCAGGATCATGCGACATGAAATAAATTATTCTTGAATGATCTGATATTTTTTTAAACTAGATCTGATATTTTGCACATGTTTTACTCGTTATCCATCAAGATCTAGGTTTGTCTGAAGTCTAGGATTGTAGCAAAGTTCTATGTCAATATTTGAAAATCTGTACGCAGGTTCTTCTCGACCAAAGAGCATATACATACAGATTTAGTTCTTTCAAGTAGTGTACACCAAAGAAAAGCTTCTTTTTCAAATCTGACTAAACTGTCAGATCCAATTATGTTATTTTACTGCTGTCTGTCAATGAAGTCTTCTTAGATCTGAATGTAAAAATTGAATACATAAGGAGGATGCCATTTGATTGATAGTTGGTACAAACTTGATAGTTGATACAAACTTGATTCAAAAATTTATATTTGTAGTAGTTTTGAAGGTATATGCAGGTTCAATTAATGGAAGTAGTGTATACACACATTTTGGGTGCAACCAAGTAGCATATACATTCTAATACATGTTTTTTGAGGTTACAACTAGTTTTGAATGATGATGGAGGGTTGTGGGTTCAGTACAATGTTCTGATGTTAGTGATCTGATAGTTAATATTAATTGAATATTGGTTGATGTAGTTCAAGTTTAAAAACTTTGATGGGTCCAGTGTGAAAATTTGATGAAACGTGGCCTTCATATTGTGGTGTTGTGATCCAAGAGTATCCAGTTTGAAAATTCATGAAACGTAGTCCCTGGTGGAAGAGTGGAGTAATCTGTAGGCTAACACCTACGTACTAGCAAACATATTGGCTAGTACAAGAGCTAGGGGGTTGTAGCTCCCTTCCAATAGAAGCTGGAGAAGGTTGTAACCTTCTACAGGTAGAAGCTTGTGTACTAGTATGAGTTTGCACCAGTAGAAGATTAGAAACATATTTTATTGTTATTATTAAAAGAAGACATAGACGACAGTAGCAGGTGGTTCTTACCCACATTGGGTTTCCACCTTAAATCTTGGTGTTCATGTGTGATGCTTTATTCTTATTTTACTGCACTATCTAATAAATCTTTGATATACTAGTTTAAGCTCAACACATGATAAATTGTCTAAATCACAAGTTCTCTACATATACGCTGGTTTCTTTAAGTACAGTTGCATGTACACGCTAGTTCACTTCACTGAAGTAGCGTATATAAATTTGTTTGGGAAATAAAAATTGATCTGATAATACTGATTCACCCCCCCTCAGTATTTTTCCAACACGGCTCTTATATTTACAACAGTTGGATGATACTTGTCGTCTCGCTAATTTGGTCATTGAAGCACAAAAGAAGCAATAAAGTCACATTTCAATCGATTGGTCTCCCCCCATGTGTTCTCTGAGGGTGATTTGGTTTTACTATATGATCAATCTAATGATAAGCTAGGGGTAGGTAAGTTCTAACCCATGTGGCATGGGCCCTACATTGTTAAATGAGTGTTGCAAAAAGGGGCCTATGAACTAATTGATTATGAAGAGAATCTTTTGGACAAGTCCTGAAATGGGATTCATCTCAAGAAGTATTATGCTTAGGTTATCTTGCATAGTTACATGTGTACATTAGTGTGTCATACATTTTTGTGCAATGTGGTTTGGTGTGTTATTTTTCAAACACCTTTCTTGTTTACTATGTTTTTCCATGATTTGCAGATGTCCGTGTCTCCTCACATCGGTTTCGTCGATGGTGCTTGCCATAGTACCTAGAATCTATCCTCCATGGCATGGGCCATTTATGACCCTAATGGTGATTTGATTGATCTTAAAGGTATTTTATTAGGTTTCACAACTAATAAAATTTTTGAATACAACAATCATCGATTTGTTGTCAGAAACCATCGCTCTTGGCATTCGGGAATTGGTTGTCAACCTGGAGTCAAAGTTTGTTGTCCTTCAACTCAACGGGAAATATTCTATCAGAAACCCTCAGATATTGAGGATGTATCTATGTATTCATCTACTGGAAATAAATTTTGATTACATTACATATCATCATATTCCTAGATGCATGAAAACATTAACATATGCATTAGTTAATTATGTGTTGGATAGACATTTACGAAACATGTGCAAAGCTAAACCAAATCATTTGTACCATAGTATGCAAGAAAATATAGCATATATATATATATATGGTGATAATGTTTGATACATCAAAACCCCAAAAAACATATGTGTTCAAATAACATCGGGGACTCACAGGCCTCATATATATGTGGCACACAGGCCTAAAAAATGTGAATGCTAGACCTCATAACTAATCATCATGGTGGTCATGGTTACATGAAACTACTCATGCAACACGAGTCAGCAATCGCCGAATTTGATCTGATACCCTCATCGTATGCATCTAGTATTGGCGTGGGATGTCTCCCACCCGGGAATTCTCTGGGATACCACAAGTCAACCCCTCAAAGTTCCTTGTGATCTCCTCCTCGTTGTTAGACCCCTCCTTATAAGGAGCAACATCAAAATGATGAGCGACACGCCTGGCTATGAGGGACATCTGGGTAGGACACTCTGGTCCAAAATCTACATTGATAAAACAAAATGTTATAAACACATATATATCAAAAACAATTGAAAAATCCAAAAATTAAAAATTGATTTTTTACTTTCATCATCGAAATCCTCCCCATTTGGTAGTGACATGTCCGAATCTCCACAGAAATCGGTACCGCTATATGGCCAATCCTCCACTATGATCATTTGTCATCGTAGCCATGAAAAGAAGGCAGGATTGTAGGACATATGCTAGCCCCCAATGATCCTAGGCATCAAATGACTCCAATGAACCATCCTTGGTTCTTGTGGCATCGGTGGATTTACCACAGTTAGTTGGTACTGGAACAACGAAACCTGTTCCAAGAAGAAGGTCACTGGTATAGATCTGAAGTGTTAGGGCCTAAATCTACCTCGAGCTAAGAAAGACAGGATTTAGGGTAACGTTAAACCATGCTTAACCTGGTATCTAGCCCTACTAGGTTAGGAGAGGGCTCTCGCCTTGTCATTCTCAGTAAAATATAGCAAATGAAGCTTGAGATGACTGACATAAAGACTAATTTTAGGCTAGGTATATGCTCAGAGGGGTTTGATTGAGTTTTATGATGGTTTGCTGACTCAAATGTGAAAGACAGATTTGGTTTTGGGGATTGGACTCAGTTTTGCAAAGGTTTCTGTGGGGTGAGGTAGGAAATTTCTTTAGTACTTTAAATTGAATGAGATGGAGAGTCTTAGGACTAGTGAGGATTTGGACAGGGCATGAGAGTCTTAGGGATCCTCTTCAAATAGTAGAAAACATAAATAACCAAACAAACCCTAGGTAGAGCACTGCAATTTCAATGATTTCTACCTTTATCCTTGATTCATTTAGTTCAGCTGAAAAGAGAGAGATAATGGCATACATAAACACATGTGAAACTTGAATTACAGAAGAAGAAATAATACCAAATCAACTTTCCATAAGAATCCCACAAAATGTTTCACATCCTAGTCTATTCATTTGCCAAACTGCAGAGATGAATGTACAATGCTACTCAAAGCTTTCACAAAAGTCCAACCTTTTCCAATGACTGAAAAATGATAAGATATAGGAAACCAAAAACTTATCTTAGCCTCTAGGGTTGAGCTCATAAGTTTATAAGCTGCCCCAACAAAGTCTAAACTGAGAACTAAAAGGTAGGCAGTGGAACAACTTGCCTCTAAAAACTAGGGAACTGATTCATTCTGTTGCAAACTACCTTTTCATGGATGAATCTACCTCTATGAGTGAAAATTTAACATATTTACATCAAAATCCATCAAGTCAAATCCAATTACATCATGATTTTGACTATTAGAAAGAGAAAAGTCAAACTGTGAAGAAACTAGGTGAAAAAACAGAGTTTTTTGACCAAAATGACAAAATTTCATCATGTGCGCCACACTCCTAATCTTGAGCACTGGTCTACTTTGGAGCTGCTTTTGGAGGCCTTTCCCTACATCCAATTTGCTCCAAGTGGGCTTGTTGGAAACTTCTACTAGTCTACCTTCCAGAACAAGTGGAATTTCTAAATCTGGCCTCCATTTGCCCCTCCAAAACTGAGTTCTCCCAACACTACTTTCTGTGTGGGAAAAAAGGGGTAGAAAGGTCATTTTTGAGGTGTTTTTGACATTTTTGGAAGCTCAAAACCTATAAAAATTTCTTGTCCATGTGAGGGAATTCATATTTTCCATGAGGAATCCAAAAATTTTGAATTTTCCTCAAAAGGAGATCTCTAGTAAAAGCGCGCGCCACGTGGCGCGGCGCACCAAAAGGAAAAACCTGTTTTTTAGGCCAAAATTCAAAATTTGTAAAAAGTTTCCCAAATTTCTTGAAATTTGGACTGAGTGTCCATCATAAAGTGTTGTGTTGGGTTAAAGAAGCCTCAGCCAAGATCTGGAGTCTATCTTGCTCTTTTCTCTTCCTTGATGCTTTCTTCAACTTGGCCTTCAAAATCCTAATTCTTGCTTTGCACACCTTGTTTCTCGCTAAGTAGTAGTAGGCCATGTGCCTCAACATTGTTTTCTCCCCATTGGCCTTCTCTAGCATCTTTTCCAAGTGCATATTTTCCCTCTCAAGCCAAGATTCGTGATCAACATCAATTTCTTGTTCAAGTGGTGTCAACTTGATCTTCCTCCTCTTTGCTACTTGTTGGTTTCCTCTTATGGTTTGTAGCTCTATGAGGTCTTGTTTGTCAGTAAGTTGCTTGTTTTCTTGTTCAAGGTCTCAGTCTCTTTGACCTCTTGCTGTCTTGAAGATCCTCTTTTCTCTTGAGGCACTAATGAAAATACCTGAGGTCCCTCTCCATAGGTTTTAATGATGTAGTAGCTGATGAGGAATGAAGGGATGAGGTGGCGAAAAGAAGAGTATGAAAAGATTTTAAAAGATAAGACGAGTGAGTTGTATGGGGATGATGAGTGCTTGAGGGAGTGGATGTTTTGAGGTTTTAGGGAATGAGGGGAGTGAATAGGGTTTTAGAATGTAGGATAAGGGTTTGATAGGGAAATAGGAGTAGTGAAAGAGTAGGATGTGGGAGTTAGGGTTTGGGAGTAGGATCTAGGGCTAGAGTTTTAGGGTTTTGGGGATAAAGGAGTAGGATGAGTGTGAATGGGAGAGGGATAAGGGAAATGAGACTTGGGAAATGTAGTGGAGGGGAATGTAAAAATGATGCAGGGGAATAACAACAAGAATGAAAACTTTTGAAAACCCTAGACAATTTTTATAGTGCAACTAATGATCCGAATGGAAAATGGCATCAACCGATGGTACTCATCCACCCATATTATTCATGGAATTTACCCATGGTATTGTAAATGGCATCTGCCCGTGGTATTGTAAAATCCACCCACGGTATTCATGCATCCATGGAATTGACCCGTGGTATTGTAATGGAAAAATACTATAAGTAACAAGTCACATTTTGTAAAAGGACAGACTGTCCGCCAAAATGTAGCATTTACAGTTTAGAGGCATGTAGTTGCCACATCTCTTCTCAGAGATAAGCTACCATCACCCTAGCTGGTTTATTTCCATTTTTGTTTGTAAGCATATTTTAGTATTTTACAGTAATGAAATTAATTATTCTTTCCGCTGCATATCTATCTTCATGGTTACCTCTGTATTTTGTTGCATTCATGTTTAAATCCATTTCAATCTTTCAGATTTTGAGGGCGTCTCCCCCAAGATCCATTTCAATTTTTTAGATCTTGGGGGCCTCCTCTTAAGATCCAGATCAGTGGTATCATAGCAGGTTATGATTCCATGGGAATGAGGGTTTGGTGCATATTTCAGTTTCAAATTTTGTAGCAATATTCAGGCATGTGCTACAACCTCCACAGAGCACTTTCTTGGGTCAAGCAGGAAGAACTTTTCTTTTTTCATTTTTTTGCAAGAATATTTTTTTGGGGTAGCAACTTTGCAGATCAGATCTGAAACATTTGGTACAAAATTTACAAAAACAAATACCCGATCTGGATTCCTCTCGAAAAATCACCCAATTTCAAAAAACAAAAGGGTTGAATCGGAGTTCAGATGTGGGAGATATCGCTGATTTAAAATCAGCTATTTTTTTAGAATTTTTGTGACGGTGGAACTGTTGCAGCGCGAATTTGAGATCTTAGAGTGTCCAGATAAGGATTTCCAACTCATGGGAAGATGCAAAATGGTCCTTCTGCTTCCAAAAACAGGTTATAATAAATATTCTGAGTTATATTGGCTGAGTTATGTCCATTTTAATTCTAGAGCAGCATTCAGAGTGGGTTTCCATTGGAGACGTGCCCTCCCACCCCACTTTAGTAGGCACCTGCTTCACATTGATCAGTTTCAACATAGCAACATTTAGCTTGGGTTATTTGGAGACGTGTCCTCCCACCCCAGGCTATGTAGGCACCTGCTACTTCATCAGCAACCAACATCATGGTTATGGGTCAACCGCATAAAATCCTTGTCATCGAAGTCCATTTGCTAGGCCGCACACTGTCAGAA
>APFE030254256.1:140014-162906 GCA_000404065.3 Pinus taeda | reverse complement strand
GACCCATGGAATTTACCCATGGTATTGTAAATGGCATCCGCCCGTGGTATTGTAAAATCCACCCATGGTATTCATTAACCCATGGAATTAACCCGTCGTATTGTAACAGAAAAATACTATAAGTAACAAGTCACATTTTGTAAAAGGACAGATTGTCCGCCACAATGTAGCCTTTACAGTTCAGAGGCATGTAACCACCACATCTCTTCTCAGAAATAAGCTACCATTGCCCTAGCTAGTTTATTTCCATTTCTGTTTGTAAGCATATTTCGGTATTTTACAGTAATGAAATGAAGTATTATTTCTAATTCATATCTTTCTTTATGGTTATCTCTGTATTTTATTGCGTTCCTGTTTAAATCCGGATCAACTGAGCAGCAAACTAGGGTTTGATTTTGCACCTATCAAAACACCATCTAAGATGATCAAATCTCTTGCAATGTCACTTAGAAATGTTTACTTGTAGAGAGATTTTTGAAAATTTGGAGGCTTGGAAAGGTAATGAAACGAGTTTTGTGAGCTTAGTTGACAGGTGTGCTGTGCCTCTCTAGTGTGTCGTGCTAGTTAGAAGTTTCAGTCTAAATCCTGTTTTGTGTGCGCCACACTGGCCAAGTGCGTAGCGCCTTTTTTCATACCAATTTTTGAGGCCTCCCGGGTGTCAAAATTGGGCATGGGATAGATTGTTGGAAATTTTATGCATTCTACTTTCCAAAACAACTTGAATTTTTCAATTTGGAGTTCAATTGCCCTGTCAAAAGTCAAATCTCCCAAAACGGGTCAAAATTTGCAAAACGAAACTGTCTAAAGGCAGAGTGCTGTTGCAGTCAACTTTTGAAGGTCTTCCTCAACTCCAAATTGAGCTCATAATAGCTCATTGGAAATCAATTTGTGTCTAGTTATCATTTGACTCATCAAGCAAGTCATTTGGCCAGCCAAGCTAGGCGAAAGCTTGATTTTCCCAATGTCACTTCAGAGGTGCATCAATTCTCCTAAGGAAACTATATTTTTGACATTTCTCTAAAACCATGAAACCTGTGTAAACAATGAATGATATTTTTACTCATTGGCCTAATGTGCACAAAAACCTCTCTCAGTTTTCCCAAATTCATCTTTTCTTGCTCAGAAACATCATTGGAGTAAAACCTATCCCGATGTGTGGAACAGGGGATTTGTCGAAATGAAGTGAAATGAAGGGGATAAGGGGCTTCTAAATTCTTGAAAAAAATTTGGGAAGTCGGGAGGGATGTTAGGAAGCAGGGGAAAGTGGAATTTCAAAGATTGAGTAAGGGGAAGGGGTCCAAAAGGGCAAAACATAGGCCTAGCCTAAAAAATTGTCAAGTTGTAGCAAGAAACTAGGGTTTGTGTGAAAATGAGGAATTTGAGGGATATCAGTGATGGGATGTGTTTAATAAGGTACATTAAGGATAGGGGAAGGCATATGAACATCAGGATACAAGTTTTGTTGATGATTTGACCATCCAAGGGAAATTACTTTCAAAAACCTAGGAGAGGGAAATGAACCTTACCTAGGCACAACTGAAGCATGAACAAGGTGTAAAATGACCCATTGGAATTTGACATGATGATGACAACCCTCTGAATGATGGTATAGTCAGCTGAATGGTGACATGGACCGAAATTTGGAAACCATTGAAAGGAGTGAAAACAAACCCTAGACCTAATACCTAGTGACCAAATTTTGCTTGAAGACTCACTCAAATGACAAAATTTGACCTTGACACTTTAAAATCACTTTGTAAGATCATGTTTGATCATTGGAGGAAGGTTTCAAAGATAGACACTAACACGAAGCAAAATTTCTTCAGATTCCCTGCCTTAGCTTTTGACAACTCATGTTTCATGTTGATATTCATAGCTTCCACCTAATTGAAGATCATCGGTGTTGCACAGTCAATAGAACGTAGAAATTTTGACTTGTTGGTCTCATGCTCTACTTGGGACCTGACCACTCTTGTTATATACCTAGGGGGGGTAATATTGGGTACCGAGGAAGGTACCCATGGTAATAATGTAATAATGGTATGGGCCATAGTAATAAATAAGGTGGTTAACCCATATCATGTAAGGGACCACAAGTAGTTAGTATTAATGTAATGGGTCCATGGTATTAGTGGATGGTATGAGGGAACCATGGTAATGATCCATGGTATTGTATGTATGAGGCCTATATAGAGGCTAGAGATTCCACATGGGAGAATGTCAAGAAATATTGTCAAATATTATTGTATGAACAAGCATATGGCTTGTGGAGTGTTCTCCTTCCTTAAGGAGTGAATGTATGGTGTTGCCCTACCTTAAGGGTTTGATCAATAAAGAATCATTTCTATCGTACTGTTTCTGGGTATATATGAATTATCTTATATTTTCAGATCGGATCTATAACAAGTGGTATCAGAGCTATAACAAGTGGTATCAGAGCACTTTCTTGGGCAAAAAAGTGGAGAATTTTTTTTACTTTTTACAAGATTTCAGGGGCGTCGAGTTTTGAGATCAAATCTATACGTTTTGGTGCAAGATCTACAAAATCTGATTGTAGATCTGGATTCTATGTGAAAAAATACCCGATTTCAAAAAAAAAAAAATAGCTGAATCAGAGTCCGGATGAAGGAGATATCGTTGATCTAAAAATCAGTGGGGTTGCAGATAATTTTTCAGGGTAGCGAGTTTGCGGCGCAGATCTAGACGTCTTGGTGCAATATCTACAAGATCTAGTTGTATATCTGGAATCTTTGTGAAAAAAAACCTAATTTCAAAAAAAACATCAGTCGAATCGGAGTCCGGATGAGGGAGATATCGCTGATTTAAAATAAGCTTTTTTTTCAGAAATTTTGGGTGACGGCAGGAGAGTAGCAGCGCAGATCTGGAATTCTAGTGCCTGGATCAGGATTTCTATCACATGGGCAGATGCAGAATGATTGTTCCATTTCTGAAAACTGGTCATAATAAGGATTCTGAGCAATATTGACGGAACTGTGACACAAAACTCTCTTCATGACGACTCTACATTTTACAGGAAAAGATGATTGTCCTATTATTGAAGAATTCATACAAAGATACAAGTCCACATATGGGACATCTTGGAAGCTTTCAATGTTGTTTAATATGAGAGGTGAGACTCAAAAATGGAATTCATCACTTGACTACCAGCAGTTGATCACACTTCCAGATGCAAAATTTGAAAAAATCATTTTGGACAAATGGTCTCAGGCTAGAAGAAAGGAGAAGGAGACACATAAGGGATTAATTGCTACGAGTGTCTTCTTACTGGAGGTTCATGGATTGATTCAGAAAGAGAAGATCATTGTTTCTATTTATCCTAGTGGTAAACATAATTTTATCAATGTTAATTTGGCAAAACAATTGCAAGTCCCAGCAAAACATATTGAAAATACACAGGTTGATGATAAGGATGTTCAAATTTATAAGGATTTGAAACTTTCTATAGGTAAGTATGTGTTGCATAGTGATTTTTATGCTTCATATATGGATAACATAGATGTTGTTTTGGGATACCCTTGGACGGAATCAGTAGGTACTATCAATATTAATGTACAGAAGAAATTCCTGAAGCTCTGGTATAAAAAGAAGAAAATTACATTACAGGATATTTCCATTAAAAAACAGGTAGAGTCCAAGGAGGTTGAAGCAGAAGATGTTCCAGGGTTTGACATATTAGAGGATGAGCCAGTGATGATAGACAATCAAACACAAATAGAGGCTGAAGCAGAAAATGTTACAGGTGCTGATACATCAGAGAAGGGCTCAGTGGTTGAAGTCATATTGGAAAAGAAGACACCACAACAGGCACCACAGCAGGGTGAATTAAAGAAAAATACACCATGGGTTAAAACTTCAACATATCATCACCCACATCACCCCGCAAGATAACCATCAAGATGGAAACCAAGTAGTCACAACCCCCGTATGACGGATAGCGAGGAGCGAAGATCCACCTACTACACATCAACACAGAAGAGCTGCCATAGTCAACTTCCATATCAAGCGAGCGAGGCACCAGCGAGATGGAGGGTTCACCTTTCTCTTGGATGGCTAGATGCACGTGCATGGTACCAATGGACTACTCTTTTGAGTAGATCTTATTATTTGTGTTCTTCCCATGTTTCGAGGATGAAACATGCTTGGGGGGTAGAATGTTATATACCTAGGGGGGGTAATATGGGGTACTGTGGGAGGTACCCAAGGTAATAATGTAATAATGGGACGAGCCATAGTAATAAATAAGGTGGTTAACCCATATCATGTAAGGGACCACAAGTAGTTAGTATTAATATAATGGGTCCATGGTATTAGTGGATGGTATGAGGGAACCATGGTAATGATCCATGGTATTGTATGTATGAGGCCTATATAGAGGCTAGAGACTCCACATGGAATAATGTTAAGAAATATTGTCAAGGATTATTGTATGAACAAGCATATGGCTTGTGGAGTATTCTCCTTCCTTAAGGAGTGAATGTATGGTGTTTCCCTACCTTAAGGGTTTGATCAATAAAGAATCACTATCTTACTATTTCTGGGTATATCTAAATTATCTTATATTTTCAGATCAGATCTATAACAAGTGGTATCAGAGCTATAACAACTCTATTGATAGTGAACAGTAGCACTCTCAGTGTCAAATCTTGCACAGTGGAAATCCCAATCGGTCATGATTCATATAGGTTGAATGGTTCGTCTCTCCGGGACATTCCTGTGATGAAATAGATGTTTGAAGTTTCTAACTCTAGCTCCTGGTCACCAATGATGAATATTTCCCGATTTATGTCCTAAATACTAATCAGGTATTGAAGTAGCTTAGGTTGAGCCCGCATCCCTAGTGTGAGAAAGAACTTCAGGAGACCACAGTTCCTCAAGGCGTCTAAGAAATTTGGATCATTCATTGCCTAGGTGTCCACATCTTCATGCTCAAGTTCTTTCTAGTCTACCATTTTCGATGATTCTTTCCAACAAAAACCATGTATTCAAGTCAATAATCATTTTTGGCAAGTAAAATTTGGATTCAAACGGTGGATTTGAGAGGAAAATGGCTTTTTCCTTGTTAACAACATTGATGCACCTATTTTAAAAATAGTTGCATGGATGGTGTGGTTGGGCATTTTAATAACCCTCAACTGGTGTGATTTCGTGCCCAGACAGAAATCCAAAAATTGGATAAAAACAGGAATAAACAATATGGAAATGGAGCTTAGGGACTTGGCTCGTACTTGCAACTAGCAGCTCGACGAATGACCTCCCAGATTGCCCATAATCTGCTCCAGAGAAAGTAGGGCAAAAGTGGTTGAAAAGTTTTTCACAACAAGGTAAAATGGTAAATGGTAAAAAATATTTACTTTTCCCTCCTTTTATTCAGTTTTTCATGAAATATTAGGGTTTTTAAGTATTTTTAACCTATTTTGTCTCAAGAATTGGATAATGTACTTTACCTTTTTGTACAACAATAGGTGATGGATGTTCGACGATGGTGCCGAGTCACATTTCAGCTATTTTCTCGACTCGTAAAACTAAAATGAAAATATTGCCGAGTATTTTTCTGTTTTGACTCGTAAAAGAGAATAAAATGGGGGGTGCACTTTCAAGCTCTTTTCTGACCCTTTAAACACGAAAATATTTCCAAGCTCTTGTCGTTTTGAACTCATTAATGGATGCGAAACGTCATGCACCCAATATACGTTTACCCCTTTCTTAGGTTGGGATGCACTATTTACAAAAAAGGTACTCCTTGACTGAAATGGTCAAGCGGTTCTCTCAAGTATCATTTTCTACCTTTTTGGGATCAAGAGACACAAATGTACGAAAAGGGACCACGTGGAGTTTTCTTTTCCATGTCTTTTTCAAACTATCTAAACATGAAAAAGATACTGAGTTACACCTTTGTCAAACTCATTAAGATATTAAACGACATCAGATTCGTCACCATGACAAACATGAGCTTCTCCTTCCTAGGGATCGTTAAACTTACTAGGTTAGATTCGTCCGAAGGATGAACTTACAATGAAATCATATGCTATCCCCTTCAAGCTTGCGATTAAAAAAATAATTAGGGTACCTGCCAAGAATGGGGGGGGGGGGAGGATTTGAAAATCTAATCAGTTGTGTCAGCAACTCACTCTTGAACATGACACTCTCTGCTTCGTGTCAGGTTGGGATATCCTCCTTTTTATCGTTGACTTTCCTAGGTTGGCCCATTTATTTTTGCCTTCCATTTGATCTTTGTCGTGTTATCATGACTATCGATCCTATGGGTCCAAAATCTACCAAACTTCTAGTCATGTCACCGATATGTTCAAGAGTTTTCCTTCAGCAGTTTCACGTACCCCTAACTCTCTGTATCATCCAAAATCATTTTTTCATCCCTTTGTCTCATGTCGATGATTTGGGATACATTATGACCCTCCTTCGACATGGTCGCTTCCTATTGACTTCAGCTCATTATCCGAGAAGTTAACCAAGAGACTCCCTTCCAATACCTTAGATCTTGCATGCCCTTATGGCAAGTTCTTCGCACTCGATGACAAGTTCACATCATTGGCTTTTGATTGAGTGATTTCATGGGTGTTAGAATTGTTAGAGTCGGTCCGGTCAGTCCTCCGTCAGATATCAATACTCTTTATGCATTTCATTTTTAGGTGTCCCGCTCCATTCACTTAGTTGCATTCCACTAGTAGCATGCCATAATCTAACGGAAAAGGTCATGCTAGTCGTTTCCCCTCATGTCTGGCTCCTGCTGGCTCAAGTATTTTGTCAATGATCACTAAAGTCCATGACAGTCAAGGTCTGGTCCTTTAGAGGACAAAAGCCATTTCTCGATAGTTAGGTCTAGGGATTCATCAATTTGGTTTCAATAAAGCCATGCAGGCTAGAGTGAGGCCCTTATAGAGTTATGATTTAGAGAGTTTCGTCATCATGCTGATAGACTTCGACTCTTCTTCAAAACTCTGTTTTGAAGAAAAGTCAAACAATGTCATTTGTGATAAAATTTTCAAAAAAGCAATCAATTGATTTCTTCAGATGCAGGCATGGTTTCCGTGGCCAAATGTCCTGTCGTGCAATCCCTGCAAAGAGTGCCGAAAATTTCATCATTTGAGCTAAAATTTCAAAGGGAAAGTGAAAATCAGTGTTGCTTTAAGTCAGTGAAAAAGTGTCAAAACATAACATTAAAAAAATGGGTTTTTGGAGAAGCAAAAATTTAACCCATGACTTCCACGTCTTTATATACAAGTTTTCACCAAAATCAGAGGCATTGTGCAAATCAAATTCATTGGGAGACATTGCAAAGTGATTAGGAGTGCATTGTGCATATTTGGATTAAGGTTGGAGGCATTTTTCAGGGCGCAACGCATATACACAGGGGCGTGGTGCACACAGAGCCATCCCTCTATGTATTTTTCAATGGGCGCGACACACACCCAAGGCATGGCAGACTGGATTTTGTGCACGGCGCACACCCACAAAGGGCGAAAACCATGCCAAATCACTTCAATTTTTTTGTGAAGCCCATCAAATTGATAGGTAGGCTCTATGACATGACTTTTTCATCAAAGTTTATAAATGATATGGTGGTTTATGGCTATGTTTGAATGCATCAAACCTCATAAAATCAACCACAAGAAACACCAAAGGCCATTGTTGCTAGGGTTGCATAATTGTGGTATTGAGGCCAAGGTTCCATTTTCACCCACCATTTTTCCCTCACCTGCCATTTTTCCCTATCCTCCCTTTCTCATTTTTCCTATTATCACTACCCTAAAACACTACCAAACCCTATTTCCTTTCCCCTCCTCTAATTTATCAACATAACATCCCAAAACACTACCTTGTCAAAACCCCAAAAACCCTACCCTATCAAATACCCAAACCCCCTACAAATCCCTAAACAAACTTCTCCCTGTAACCCCTATTCCCATCACATTACTCCCCTCCTAATACTCCCTTTTGTTTCATTGTTCCCCTTGGTGACAGATATCACAAGAGCACCCAGCTTCACACCATCATCAAAGGGCAGCCTAAGTATAGTACACACAACATTCATGGCATCACAACATTCATCAGAGTATGAGATGGAGACATAAAGTGAATCATCCTCGGAAGAGCAGGCTCCTAGGAGACATCACAAGAGTGGGAAACATGTTAGGGATGAGCCCACCAACCTCACTGAATTACAAGCATGCCCTCTTGCCATGTCATGTTTCCAGCACCTAGCATGTTTTGAATTTTGTCAAAGGGTGGCTAATGTTAGAGTTCATCATGAGTTGGCCCATCTTTTTGTGCTTCACCTACATGGAGGTCAGTCTATCATGGCCGGGGTCACGTTCACATTGACACCCGAAACTATCTCAGTGGCAACATGTATACCAAATGTTGGGGAACAGTGGCATAAGAAGAAGAAGGTCGATAGGAAACACTATGATCCTTACATTAAGGCGAGATTCTTGAGTCAGGTCACAAGAGTCTTCCCATTCGGATATTTGAAAGATGAGTATGCTCCACTCATGAAATTGATCATGAAGTACTTCAGCTGTGAGGGGAGGTTCTCTCGACTATATGCCTATCACTTTAGGTTGCTCATGCACTTTACTAGGGTACAGATGATGAACCTCCCATTCTTCATTTGCAGAAACATAGAGAGGATGAATACCTTCATGCAACATAAGACCCCTCAGCAACAGCTTAACAGTGTTTATCACTTTGCTCTTATCCAGATTTTGGTGGATCATCAGTTGGGATTGCAAGGCATTGCTTGGGAGGACTTCATCACCCGAGACCTCTTCAGGACTTCATCACACCAGACCTCTTCAACACTTCACAGGTACTACAGAGCCAGAGCATGAGATAGTGGTCCTTCTCATTAGTATGAACACCATGAGACCACAACTATGCCAGTATTTGTGACATATCAGAGAGGCAATAGGAACTTATTTGCAGCAGCAAATTGAGTGTTATCTCCACCTGGGGTGGAAGGGGCCTCACTTCTGGCATCGACTACATAGGTAGAGGACAAGGGCAAGAGACCCATGCTTGATGAGGGGCCATCAAGTAAATAGGAGGCCGACTTCATCCTCATTCAGGATGATGATGCAGATGTGGAGAGTGCCCGACTTACGATGACCATTCAGGAGAAGAACACAGAGATCCAGGACTTGTCACTCAATGTGGAGAGGGCCAGATGGATCATCAAATATCTAAAGTATAGGAACAAGTAGCTTGAGGAACAACATGCAATCATGGAGCTGCAAAGCATCCGTGAGAATTGACAAGCTGCCCAACAAAGGAGGATCCAGCTCACTACTTTGGAGCAAGAAATCAACAATGACCGTGAGTCCTGGCTAGAGCGAATCAACATACACTTGGAGGGACTACCGGAGAAGGCTGACAAAGGCAAAACCATACTGAGGAGGATGGTTTATCATTACAGGGCATGGAACATGAGTGCAAAGGCCCGGATAAGGAGCTTGAAGGCAAAATTTAGCAAAGCAACAAAAAAGGAAAAAGAGGCAAAAGAGCAAGATCGGCTTCAAATCTTCACTAAATCTTCTGTAGCCCAGCATAGTGCCTCTTAGAGAACCTCTAGCCCAAATTTCAAGAAATTTGAGACAATTTTGGTGACATGGTAATTTTTTGGTCAAAACACAGGTTTTTTCTCCTCGTGCGCCACGCCACTGGCACGCCCCGTAGGATTGGGAGCTCCAAATGACAAATGGCTTGCATTTTTGGATTCAACACACAAAATCACGACTACTGGTGCTTGGGCAAGAAATTTGGGCATGATTTGAGTCTCCAGGAGGTCAAAAACACCCAAAAAATGGCCTCTCTGCCCCTATTTTGACACACAGGAAGCAGTCTTGGGAGAATGACGATTTGGAGGGGAAAATGAGCACCAAATTTAGAAATTCCACTTGGGTTGGAAAGCAGACAGGACAAGATTTTCAACAAGCACACTTGGGCACATTTTTGACTCCTACAAGTGCCTCAAAAAAGGCTCCAAAGTGGCACGACGCATATAGAAAGTGGCGCTACGCATATAGGGAAAAAGGCCCAATTTACCTCTGTTTCACGAAATTTCGATTCGCGACTTTTCATAAGTGGGCCTGCTCATATACACTTCACTTTTTCAGCACCTAAGGTGGAATTTAAAGTATTTTCACTCCAAATTGGCTTCTATCCAAGTGGCAAAGGAAGGCAAACAGTCATCCAAGCCATTTGTCATGTTTGTAACGCTGCACCTGTAGATAATGGTTGGCTTTCCACCTCCATTTTGTAATGATTCGAGTAACTCCCCAACCCTTGGATGTTCTATCTCTTCATGGCAAATTCTATATATTGTATGCAAACTATTTGCAAAGGGTTGGTTGGCTTGTAACTTCTAGGAGACTGTGGGAAAGAAACTTTGTTTCTTCATTGTATATTTTGACAGAGGATTAATGAAAGGCATTGACTCTGTTTCATGAGATTCATGTGGTTATGAGCGTAGCAAACGTGTCTCTTATGTTTCATATGTATTTCTTTATGTTTCATAGTTCATTTCATATTCATTTCCAGTGAAATTTTCTAAGTTAGATAAGGTAGAATTCAATTTTATTGCTCTGCCTGTGGGAAAATTTCATGTTCAGTGTTCTTTCTTCTATTGAAAAGGATTCGTGTATGTATGCCCTTTTCACCCTCCTAAGCACTCTCTCCATTCCATGATATTTCAAACTAAATTTCTAGGCTTTCCGCCTATCTTACCTCATGAAGTAATCTGTGCCTTTGTATTTCATCCTCTGCTCATTGCTGTCCGTTGGTCCCATACCATCCCAGAAACACAATCATTCATAAAAATCACTTCTTGTATCCATATTCACTTACTAGCCTAAGATCATATTTCACATTAGGTCATCTCAGACCATATCATTTTAAGTATTCACTGAGCATGACTCGGAGAGAGCCCTCTCCTGTTCTGGTAGGGCTAGCTACCAGACTGAGCGTGATTTGTGGTTACCTTGAATTTTTCCTTCCTTCAGCCTCAGGTGGATTTAGGTGCTAACATAGTGGTGACTTCACTGGGGAAGAAATCAATTCCCTTACTTCTTAATAATTCTAAGCTTCCGGATGATAAGTTTAGGATTTGGTAGGCTGAATGAGTTGGTTGTGTCCTTTGATTTTTCTCAATAGCATGCTGGCTTCTAGAAGATACACCAGAGCTAATCCAGATCCAGATCCTTCGCACATCTACGATAATCCCAATTTGATTTCAAGAATTCGTCGTCAAGAGAGCTCTACACCTCCCGTGTTCAAATCCCATTCATGCTAGGACATTTTTGAGTATATTGAAGAGCTAGAGTTTGATGAGGCGTTTGAATTATCGTTGTTCGAAACCAAATATGAAAGAGCAGTTGACTCTACTATCCACAATCCACAGTTTCTTGCAGACTTGGAGACGAAAAGGGATAACCGGTCAATTGATAACTACATTGTATCTCATCTTCAAACTCTAATTGCTAGTCCCTTACAAACTGTGCACACTCCTCCAACACCTCGGAGGACAAATCCACCAAGAGTGATGGTTGCCCGTTTTGCACCTGTTGTTTTGCCTCAAGTTCTAGATGATATGCCCATAGAGTATCAAAGAAAAATTCTATTTTTTGATGGCACTCCTAACACCATTACTTCTCAGCAACATGTGGACAGAATGGCAGACTTCTATGAACTTCATGAGATCGATGCAAAGAATGTGGCAATGAGACTCTTTGTACAAACATTTGCAGGTGAAGTGAGGAAATGGTTCAGAGGTTTTCCAGCTTCACGTATCGCTACCTTGGCTAACCTACAAAGACAATTTTTAAACCGTTGGGAAGTGAAAAAGAATCCTCTTCAAATTCTGGCTGAATATGAGCAAATCAAAAGAAATGCTGGTGAGTCGGTCCAAGACTATTGCACTAGATTCAATTTAGTTTATAATGAAATTCCAAATCATCTAAGGCCTCCTATGGGACTAGCCATGGTGAAGTTCCCGAATGGTTTTGATGCTGACATGTCTTATCAATTAAGAGAGAGAGAACCAGCCACAATGGAAGACATGCAGAAGATAGCGGTCAGTGTTGAAGCAAATCTGCTGACCAAGATAGCTAGAGCAAAAGAAGAGAAGAAGGTCACTGTAAAAGAAGAATCTTCCTCAGTAGATCAGCTACTTCGGAAGGTAGAGAAAATGCTTGAAAGGGTGAAACTTGACAAACCGGAGCCACAAGGTAGAAATCCTAACTTTCGTGGTCAACAACAACCACAATATAGAATAATACAAAGAGATTAACGAGCCCAAGAGAAGACTGCACAACAGCCAATACAGACACCTTTGCAACAAAATTTTGTGCATGGACCATAATCAAATGAGGATGGGAATGTAATAGGTGAAGAAAACCACCTCTTTGCTCCAAATGATTTGCCTATTTATCTCACTAAGGATGAGGAGTATGCAAAAAGTTTAGCTGTACACAAATATGTAGATTTCATTCTAGCAAGCGACACTGTCTTGGAGGAAGAATCAGATGAGTACCAAAGAGGCTACATGAATGCTTTGTCCACCCAACAGCAGTGATATTCACTTAGAAACAGAGATGTGCCAGTCAAACCAATTCAGAAAAGGAAGGATGTTGAAGCATCAAATAATGATTCATTAGTTGCACAAAGGAAAGGAAAGGAGGTGGTTGATTCGGAGAGTAGCAGATCACCATCAGCAGAACAATCACATCAGCAAGTTGCATTGAAAGAAAAGGAAAGGAAAGAAATCCCAATCAAAGAGGTAGAAAATGTTCCCGCATTTAATTTGGAGAATGAGATTTCTAAATTGAAGGTATCCATCCCCTTGACTAAAATAATGAAGAACAACAGTTATAGAGGACAAGTATCTAAAATGTTGAATTTGGACCCAATGTCCGACATGGTGAATGTCGAAGATGATGAACCTGAAATGATTTTTGGGCCAACATTGAATGGTGAGTCTCTTGATAGTGATGTGCCACCCTTCTATATTAGTTTAATATTGCATGATTTTGTGTTACATAATTCCATGTTCGATTCCGGAGCTTCCCACAATCTCATGCCCAAGGTTATCATGGATAAGCTTGGTCTAGACATCACCCGGCAATACCACGATCTCTATTCGTTTGATTCCGGCAGAGTAAGATGTATAGGACTCATCAAAGACTTGGTTGTGAGTCTGGATCGACTCCCAATGAAGAATGTTTTGATGGATGTTGTTGTAGCAGATATTCATCCCAAGTTTGGCATGTTTCTTTCCAGGTATTGGGTAGCTAAATTGAAAGGGACACTATAGCTAGATTTCTCCTATTCAACGATTCATGTTTGGACAAGTGAGGAAATTGTATCGGGAACAAAAAATGAAATACATGATCACAAGCAAGGAGAAACCAATAAATCATCCAATTAATTATGTACATACAGATTTAGAGTATTTTGTTTTGTATTCAGATAGTTTCAATGATATAGATAGTCAGTTAGTAGAAGCAGATGATATTCCGGAAATAGCAGAAAATTTCGGAGGAGTTTTAAAGAAATAAGAACAAGAACAACAGAACATCGTTGGGCAATCAGCTGAAAGTAATGGACAGCAAGCAGACAAAGCACAACAAATAGATTTTCAACACTTGCAAGAGGAGGAAGAAGGTTTGTGGACCATGGATTTCGATGGAGCAGTGGGAAAGGATGGCATTGGAATTGGAATCTAGGTACGCAGTCCTTTCTCCACCCCAAACAAAGTCCCTAGTAACGTGCGGGTATGCTCTTACAAGTTGGCTTTTGATTGTTTGAATAATGAAGTTGAGTATGAAGCTCTGATTGTTGGCCTAAAGATTCTAAGAAAGTTGAATGCTAAGAGGATCTCAGTATATGGCGACTCCGAATTGGTTATCAAGCAGGTTAGAGGCGAATACAAAGAAAAGCATCCTCGGATGCGGGCTTACCGTAATGCAGTTCTAGACATCCTAAAATTATTTTCAGAGTACACCTTGACGTGTGTGCCTTGTATACAAAATAGTATTGCTAATGCTCTTGCCAAGGCATCAAGTAGTGTGAAGATCCCAATGAACTCTAGTAATAAATTCGAAATCCATGTCAAGCATCATCCAACTGTTCCAGACAATAAGATATATTGGCAAGTGTTCCAAGATGATGAGGAGATTGATGATTTTCTGCAAAACAAAGGCAATTTCAAAGAGACCTCAATTAATGTAGAAAATGACGATGGTAAAGGTAATGGTACAGATGAGGTGTAGATCAATGAAATGGACGTGTTGCAGCTAAAGAATAACGTTATTCCTAAAGGCTTGATACCTTTAGAAGAAATTTTTGTTCAAGATGATGTAGCCCGCAAGCCAACGTTGCAGCCAACAGAGAAGGGAGTGGAAGAGGTCAATATCGGAACAGTTGCTAATCCTAAATTGGTAAAATTGTCCAAAGCATTGCCACCAAAGATCAAGGACAAATATATCAGTTTGATGTCTTCATTTGCAGATGTGTTTGCTTGGGATTATTCTGAATTAAAGACATATGACACCAATATAATTTAGCACACTATACCGATCAAGCCCAATCAAAAACCATTCAGACAGAAGTTGAGGAGGCTAAATCCAAAGTTGCTACCATCTATTGAAAAGGAGATCAACAAGTTGTACAAATCAGGGATCATTGTGCCAATCAGATTTTTGGATTGGATCTCCAAATTGGTGCCCCTACGAAAGAAGACAAGTGAGATTCGCTTATGCATTGATTTTAGAAATCTTAATAAAGTTTCATTGAAAGACAACTATCCATTTCCCAAAATGGACCATATACTTAAGCGAATAGTGGGAGCATCTCGTATGTCACTACTTGATGGTTATTCTGGATATAACCAAGTTTCTGTCCATGAAGATGACCGAGAGAAGACAACGTTCACCACTCCACGAGGAACCTTTCATTACGCTAAAGTGCCTTTTGGTTTGAAGAATGCAGGTGCCACATTTCAGCGTGCAATGGACTTGGCTTTTGCAAATGAGAAGGATGTCTTTTTGGTTGTGTACTTGGATGATCTGATAGTGTTTTCCAAATCTGATGAAGAGCACATGTACCATCTAAAAACCGTCTTCCAAAAGTGCAGAAAATATGGCTTGTCGCTGAATCCAAAGAAGAGCTTGTTCGCCATGGAGGAAGGCAAACTACTTGGGCAAATTATCTCAAAAGATGGCATTCGTATTGACCCAGCACATGTGCAAGAAATTCAACAAATTGATTTGCCTCGGAATAAAAAAGATACAATCTTTCAATGGTAAAATGATTTTTCTACACTGCTTTGTACCTAATCTTGCCGAACACTTACGAGAGATGACAAGCATTCTTAAGAAGGAAAACCAAGTGAAATGGAGAGAAGAGGCTGTAAAATCTTTCAATTTGGTCAAATTGGCTCTTTCCTTAGCTCCAGTTCTAGTCAGCACGGACTACACTCAGGATTTCATCTTGTTTTCATTCGCTTCGGAGCATACTATGGCAGTTGTCCTATTGCATAAAAGAGATGATCACGAAAGACCCATTGCATTCTTTAGCAGAGCTATAAGAGATGCAGCCTTAAAGTACAACATCATTGAGAAGAATGCCCTTACACTTGTGAAGGCACTGAAAGATTTCCGGGTATATATTCTACATTCTCATATTTTGGCCTATGTTCCTAACAATGCTATCAAATATTTTTTAGTGCAGACTGATCCGAAAGAAAGAAGAGACAATTGGATTGCAGCCTTGCTGGAGTATGATGTGGAAATAAAGCCTACAAAGCTGGTTAAAGGATAGGGATTGGCAAAGTTAATGGTCGAATGAAACTTTCATGCCTTGGACATAAATCTGATCGCTTCTATGTCCAATGAGAATGAGGAAGGATCGTCAATTCAGGTATCTTAAATGTTTGCTCTTTCTCCATGGTATTCAGATATCATATATGTCCTTAAAAATTTGTCACCACCGCCCGGCATGGCTAGAAGCCAAGCGAGAACACTCAAGTTGAAGGCTACCAAGTTTTGCATTCTAAATTATGCCCTGTATTGGAAAGCTCCGGGTGGCGTTTTGTTAAATCGTTTAGTGGAAAAGGAAGCAAAGAAGGTCATGGAGGACTCCCACCAAGGAGACTGTGGTGGTCACCTTTTCTTGAAGTCAACAACAAATAAAATTCTGAGGGCAGGGTACTATTGGCCGATGTTGTTTGCTGATGTATATAAGATGCTCAAGCGATATCATAAGTGTTAGATTTTTGAAGGAAAGCAGAAGTTACAGCCTTTGCCACTTAAACCTATAGAGGTGAGTGCTCCTTTCCAACAATGGGGATTGTATTTCATTGGTGAAATTCATCCTTCTTCTTCCGGTCAGCATAGATGGATCCTCACAGCAACAGATTATTTCATGAAATGGATTAGGGCAATTCCCACCAGACAAGCTACTGATGCGGTAATCATTTCATTCCTTGAACATAACATCTTGTCTCGCTTTGGTTGCCCAAATAAGCTAATCACCGATAACGCAACAAATTTCAAATCAAAAAGGATGGTAGAGTTTTGTCATAAATATCACATCATTTTGGGGCACTCAACTACCTATCATTCGAAAGGAAATGGATTGGCAGAGTCTTCAAATAAATCATTGGTCAACATCATCAAGAAGCTGCTGGAAATAAACAAGAAAAGTTGGCATAAGAGGTTGGTCAATGCACTTTGGGCAGATCGGGTCAGTCAGAAGAAATCCATTGGTACATCACGTTTGGAACTTTTTTATGAAGTTGATACAGTATTTCCTACCTCTCTCGCTACCCCAGTGGTCAAACTTCTTCAGGAGGCCGATAGTGAAATAGATCCCATATAGAGAAGGTTGAATCAAATGGTCCACTTGCAGCAGACCAGAGAAGAAGTTTTCAAGAACACATCCAAATTATAAGAGAAAATCAAGAAAATTTCTGACAGAAAGGTAAAGGTGGACAAATTTTAGGTGGATAATGTAGTGCTGAAGTGGGGTGCAGGGAATGAGGATTAAGGAAAGCACGGTAAGTTCGAGAACCTTTGGAAAGGTCCCTTCAAGATTGCAACATATCGGGGTCAGAATGCCTTTCTTCTGAAGGAAATGAATGGGGGAGATTGTCCGGGAGGGCTGATCAATGGTCGGCTACTCAAGTGGTACCACTTCTGAGTTATTAACGTTGCTTCCACTATCACTCTAAATACAATTTTATTTCAGTTTAATTAGAGTTTGTCAAGCTAGTCTTCCAGTCATTTCAATGTCAAAATTGAGTCAGTTTTTGGTCATTTCAGTTTCATAAATGAGTCAAAGTCCTGTGTTATTTTTCAAAATAATGACTCCATAGCCCAATGGACGAAGGCACTGTCTAGCTCTTCCAGAGATCTGCTATTCTTGGCACCTCCAGGGAGCTACCATCCCCCATTGGAGCCAATGTTAGAGTCGATCTGGTCAGTCCTCCGTCAGAGAACAAGACTCCTTATGCATTTCATTTTTAGGTGTCCCACTCCAATCACTCAGTTGCATTCTGCTAGGGGCATGCCATAATCTGACGGAAAAGGTCATGCTAGTCATTTCCCCTCATGTCTGGCTCCTGCTAGCTCAAGTCTTTTGTCAATGATCACTAAAGTCCATGACAGTCAAGGTTTGGTCCTTTAAAGGAAAAAAGTCATTTTTTGATAGTTAGGTCTAGGGATTCATCAATTTAGTTTCAATAAAGCCATGCAGGCTAGAGTGAGGCCCTTAAAGAGTTATGATTCAGATAGTTTCATCGTCATGTTGATAGGCTTTGACTCTTTTTCAAAACTCTATTTTGAAGAAAAGTCAAACAGTGTCATTTGTGATAAAATTTTCAAAAAATCCATCAGTTGATTTCTTTAGATGCAAGCATGGTATCCGTGGCCAAATGTCCTGTCATGCAATCCCTGCAAAGAGTGTTGAAAATTCATCATTTGAGCTAAAATTTCAAAGGGAAAGTGAAAATCAGTGTTGCTTTAAGTCAGTGAAAAAGTGTCAAAACATAACATTAGAAAAATGGGTTTTTGGAGAAGAAAAAATTTAACCCATGACTTCCAAGTCTTTATATACAAGTGTTCACAAAACTCAGAGGCATTGTGCAAATCAAATTCATTAGCAGACATTGCAAAGTGATTAGGAGTGCATCGTGCGTGTTTGGAGCAAGGTTGAAGACAGTTTTCAGGGCGCGGCACATATACACAGGGGTGCGATGCACACAGAGCCCGCTGTGCACATAGAGCCATCCCTCAGTGTATGTTTTCAACGAGCGCAATGCACACCCAGGGCGTGGCACACAGGGTTTTGCGCATGGCGCACACCCACAAAGGGCCAAAACCGTGCCAAATCACTTCAAATTTTTTGTGAAGCCCATGAAATTGACAGTTAAGCTCTATGACATGACTTGTTCATCAAAGTTAATAAATGATATGGTGGTTTATGGCTATGTTTGATAGTAAAAAAATTCATAAATCAACCACAAGAAACACCAGAGGCCATTGTTGCTAGGGTTGCATAATTGTGGTATTGAGGCCAAGGTTCCATTTTCACCCACCATTTTTCCCTCGCCTACCATTTTTCCCTATCCTCATTTTCTCATTTTTCCTATTATCCCTACCCTAAAACACTACCAAACCCTATTCCCTTTCCCCTCCTCTTAATTATCAACATAACATCCCAAAACCCTACCTTGTCAAAACCCCAAAAACCCTACCCTATCAAATACCAAAACCCCCTACATATCCCTAAACAAACTTCTCCCCATAACCCCTATTCCCATCACATTACTCCCCTCCTAATACTCCCTTTGGTTTCATTGTTCCCCTTGGTGACAGATATCACAAGAGCACCCAACTTCACACCGTCATCAAAGGGCAGCCTAAGTACAGTACACACAATAGTCATGGCATCACAACATTCATCATAGTATGAGATGGAGACACAAAGTGACTCATCCTCAGAAGAGCAAGCTCCTAGGAGACATCACAAGAGTGGAAAACATGTTAGGGATGAGCCCACCACCCTCAATGAATTACAAACATGCCCTCTTGCCATGTCATGTTTCCAGCACCTAGCATGTTTTGAATTTTTTCAAAGGGTGGCTAATGTTAGAGTTCATCATGAGTTGGCCCATATTTTTGTGCTTCACCTACATGGAGGTCAGTCTATCTTGGCCGGGGTCACCTTCACATTGACACCGGAAACTATCTCAGTGGCAACAGGTATACCAAATGTTGGGGAACAGTGGCATAAGAAGAAGAAGGTGGATAGGCAACACTATGAGCCTTACATTAAGACGAGATTCTTGATTCAGCTAACAAGAGTCTTCCCATTCAGATATTTGAAAGATGAGTATGCTCCACTCATAAAATTGATCATGTAGTACTTCAGCTGTGAGGTGAGGTTCTCTCGAATATATGCCTATCACATTAGGTTGCTCATGCACTTTACCGGGGCGTGGATGATGAACCTCCCATTCTTCATTTGCATAAACATAGAGAGGATGAACACCTTCATGCAACATAAGACCCCATCAGCAGCAGTTTAACGGTGCTTATCACTTTGCTCTTATTTGGATTTTGGTGGATCATCAGTTGGGATTGCAGGGCATTTCTTGGGAGGACTTCATCTCCTAGGACCTCTTCAGCACTTCAGAGGTACTATCAGAGCCAGAGCATGAGATAGGTGGTCCTTCTCATTAGTATGAACACCATGAGACCACGACTATGCCAGTATTCATGACATATCAGAGAGGCAGTAGGCACTTATTTGCAGCAGCAAAGTGAGTGTTATCTCCACCCGGGGTGGAAGGGGCCTCGCTTTTGGCATCGACTACACAGGTACAGGACAAGGGCAAGAGGCCCATGCATGATGAGGGGCCATCAGGTAAATAGGAGGCCGACTTCATCCTCATTCAGGATGATGATGCAGATGTGGAAAGTGCTCGACTTAGGATGACCATTTAGGAGCAAAACACGGAGATCCAAGAATTGTCACTCAATGTGGAGAGGACCAGATGGATCATCAGATATTTGCAGCAGAGGAACAAGCAACTTGAGGACCAGCATGCAATCATGGAGCTACAAAGCATCTGTGAGAACCGATAAGCTACCCAGCAAAGGATGATCGAGCTTACTACATTGGAGCAAGAAATCAACAATGACCGTGAGTCCTGGCTAGATCGGATCAACATACACCTGGAGAGACTATTGGAGAAGGACGACAGAGACAAAAACATACTGAGGAGTATGGTTTATCATTACAAGGCACAGAACATGAGTGCAAAGGCCCGGATAAGGAGCTTGAAGGCAAAATTGAGCAAAGCAACAAAAAAGGAAAAAGAGGCGAAAGAGAAAGATTGGCTTCGAATCCTGGCTGAAGCTTTTGTGGCCTAGCATAGTGCCCCTTAGAGAACTTCCAGCCCAAATTTAAAGAAATTTGGGACAATTTTGGTCACATGATAATTTTTTGGTCAAAACACAGGTTTTTACTCCCTGTGCATCGTGCCACTTGCGCGGCGTGTAGGATTGGGAGCTCCAAATGACAAATGGCTTGCATTTTTGGATTCAGCACACAAAAGCATGACTATTGGTGCTTGGGAAAGAAATTTGGGCATGATTTGAGTCTACAGGAGGTTAAAAACAACCAAACAATGGCCTCTCTGCCCCTATTTGACACACAAGAAGCAGCATTGGGAGAATGAAGATTGGGAGGGGAAAATGAGCACCAAATTCCGAAATTCCACTTGGGTTGGAAAGTAGATAAGAGATCCTTTCCAACAAGCACACTTGAGCACATTTTTGGATTCCTGAAAGTGCCTCAAAATAGGCTCCAAAGTGGCACAGTGCATGTAGAAAGTGGCGCGGCACATATAGGGAAAAAGGCCCAATTTACCTCTGTTTCGCGAAATTTTGATTCACGACTTTTCACAAGTGGGCCCACTCATCTACACTTCACTTTTTTGGCACCTAAGGTGGAATTTGAAGTATTTTCACTCTATATTGGCTTCTATCCAAGTGGCAAAGGAAGGCAAACAGTCACCCAAGCCATTTGTCATGTTTGTAATGCTACACCTGTAGCTAATGGTTGGCTTTCCACCTCCATTTTGTAATGATTTGAGTAACTCCCCAACCCTTGGGCATTCTATATCTTCATGGCACATTCTATATATTGTATGAAAACTATTTGCAAAGGGCTGGTTGGCTTGTAACTTCTGGGAGACTGTGGGAAAGAAACTCTGTTTCTTCATTATATATTTTGACAAAGGATTAATGAAAGGCAACTTCTCTATTTCATGAGATTCATGTGGTTGTGAACGTAGAAAATGTGTCTTTTATGTTTCATATGTATTTCTTTATGTTCCATAGTTCATTTGATATTCATTTCCAGTGAAATTTTCTAAGTTAGATAAGGTAGAATTCAATTTTATTGCTCTGCCTATGGGAAAATTTCATGTTCAGTGTTCTTTCTTCTGTTGAAAAGGATTCGTGTATGTATGCCCTTTTCACCCTCCTAAGCACTCTCTCCATTCCACGCTATTTCAAACTAAATTGCTAGGCTTTCCACCTATCTTGCCTCATGAAGTAATCCATGCCTTTGTATTTCATCCTCTGCTCATTGTTTTCCGTTGGTTGCATACCATCCCAGAAACACAGTCATTCATAAAAATTGCTTCTTGTATCCATATTCACTTACTAGCCTAAGATCATATTTCACATTAAGTCATCTCAGACAGTATCGATTTAAGTATTCACTGAGCGTGACTCGGAGATAGCCCTCTCCTATTCTAGTAGGGCTAGCTACCAGACAGAGCGTGGTTTGTGGTTACCCTGAATTTTGCCTTCCTTCAGCCTAGGGCAGATTTAGGTGCTAACACGACTATAGTTCCTTTATTAACATTCTGTGAATTATGTTGATAGTACCCTGAGTACCACTGTCTTTATTGGTGGTTTCTCTCGTGCTTGTTAATAGTTTACATCATTGGCTAGTAATCAAGCGATTTTCTAGAATGTTCGATGTGAACGCATCTATTCAAATGTTAGAATCTATACTTTGTTCGGGTCGGGTTGGGGCGCATGACCTTCGGCTCAAATTACCCAAGTCCAAGTTGCAAGGCAATGTTACATGATCATGTTGATATACATGTCTCTCTCAGATGGATGGTTGTGACCATACCATGAGTTGTCATATGTGATCCTTCTCATTATTGGATGGCTGCGACGATACCCTGGTTTCGATAGGATCCTCTTTATTAGATTGTTGTGCCCATACCTGGATCCATTTGCATGATCTTTCTATGGATGGCTATGTCCATACCATGATTCATTTATCATTTGACAACGTTTTCGGTTATATGCATGTATATGTCCTTTTTTGCAGGTTTTCCAATGACAAACTCTGGTTCCCCACACTGATTCATAAAGCATTTCATCCCGCACTCTAGTTTGGGTTTCACATTTTAGGGGGCATATGTTACACATCATTTTGTCATTGTCCCTATACTCCCCGTTCTATGATTTTGGAGGACCTCTACAATGAACCCTACATTCTTCCCCTTCATGAAGAAACTCCCATTATGTCCCTCTTCATTAGTAGACTAATTCCCTTTTGCATCATTTCCCAAAAATATTTTGTTTTTCCCAGTTTACAAGACCAATGCTAATGACCAGTGTCCTCCTCGCACTGATATGCATGTTGGCATTATGTTTCTGGTATGGTTATATGTTACAGATGTTGTCCTTGATGGCAACACCCATGGCATGGCTCTCAATATGATGAGAATTAAGAAGTACGCAGGAGAAAAGTTCACGGAATTT
>APFE030254256.1:66723-138736 GCA_000404065.3 Pinus taeda | reverse complement strand
TCTAGAAGCTTCGTAATGGAAGTCTGGTAAATGGTTGGGCCGGATGTAGTCAATGATGTTAGTTTGGGCTCTTTTCCCCTCTTAGGATGGAATTACCTCAAGAGATAAGACCTTCTCCCATGATAATAGGAACCATCTCCCATCCATTCATTCTATATAAACCTCCCTTTTTCCCAAGCACAAGCTAGTGTTAGTGTGGGTGTGTTAGTGCTAATTAATTCTGGAGTAATCATCAAGTTATTCATAGTTGTAGCTCTCTAGTTGTGTGTGAGGGAGAAGTGCGAATTTTGTTTAGTGTGAAGACTAAATGGAAAAGCCTTAAAACTATCATTGTTGAGGCCATCATGGAATGCTAACAGAAGTTTGTGGGAACCCGGATTTGTTAGAGGAGAACAACAACGTCAAGATAATGGTTGTAATCTCTTCTTTATTTAATATATATGCAACTACCGATTGATTTCCTACATAATGTGTCATATCACATGTTTATGGCTTAATTCTTCTTGACTTGTTAAGTAGGTTGAATTACAATTTCTCTATTATCAAGGTTGTTGTTTTCTGTTGTTTACTTGTTTCAGGTGTTCAAATAAGGAAATGAGAGATAGCTGGAGCGCACAAGCAAGGACATCACCAAACAGAATAAGCGTACTAATAGGTAGGCCCTCTTAATTGGTTCTAACCTAAGGAAATATTCCATAGAGTGTCTTGTTTGTGGCTAGACCCGCTGTCAGGCTAAAGGAATTGTTTATGTCTGCAATTAGAATTTTACTTCACTACAGTAGGGAAAACCCAAAACCCCCCATTATTTAAATAATGCGAACCCTTTCCATAAGTTTTTGGCTAAAGTGTCTTTTATGATTTTCATTTTTATTAATTGTCTTACAATTTCATCATTTTTTCGTTTTAATCCGATTTCTATTTTCATTGTTTCATTGAACTTTTCACAACGATACTGTTTTCCCTGATTTGGTCAATTGGTTTGTAAATAACACTCCTTTGAAGTTTAATCATTTCCTTGCCTAGACTAAAAAATGTAAATAAATATATGATATTTCAATTATTGCAATTAAATTAGTCATTCATTGTAAATATTATTTTTAGTGAATTTTTACCATTTCTTTTATTTTTCACTAACGGTCCTATAAAATGACCCAACTAAGTTGTAGAATAAATGAAAACACATTGTGGGATCTTGGTAATTTACTCCAATTTCTTATTTTAAAATAAATTGCCAAACCAAAAACCCAAAATTGAAAAGTGGTTGTAGTCCAATTTGTAAGAAGGTTAATTAACGTGGGCCCCACTTCACTGCCCTTCCCTTCCTTCCTAAAAAAATTGCGATAAAAGATTGTGATTGTGAAATTGTGATGTCACAGTGTTGCATATCACATATCACAATTTCATCGAGCTCCTCAATTATTCAACTCGAGATTTGGCGATTCAAGAAATGCAATGGGGTACTTTAGTTTTATTATAAAGTTTTGTAAGACTCCTTATAACTCCTAGGTCAATCTCACCTCACCATCACCCTCTGCTCACCAACTTATCCCTCCACCTCACTCTTCATTAACTCCTCCATCCCTTATCCCTCCATAACATATACGCAGATGGAATATGATTATTCCTAATGATTTTTTTTAAATAATATTGATTCTAAATGGTTTGTTTAATTATTATATTTAAAATATAATATTTAATTATAATAAAATTATATTATAATTTAAATATATAATATAAATATTATATAATAATATTTTAATTAATTATTAAGTTTTTGTTTAATTATGTTTAATTAAATTGGTAATTTAATTATAATTAATAACATAATTACAATTAATTAGTATTAATTAATTAATATTTGCATTCTAATTTAGGATTAGATTTTTAATAAAAATTCTGATTTTTAGATTCCGCAACAAAAATTCTAGAATTCTCGCAATTGTAATATACTAACTTTGGAAGCTCATAGATGGAGTTTTACTTGGCCAAATGAGGTCCATGGTGGCTCATTGGAAAGATAAAATTGTGGAGAACATTTATGATGTACTTTCATTTCCATATTTAATAATTTATTGGGCCTAAAATCTATCAGAAAATCAAGCTCCAAATTTTTTAACAAAACTAATTTCTAAGTTTATTTTTTTGCATTTGCATTTGCTCACAACTTCTTCTGAGTGCAGATCCATTCACCTATGTTCTCCTTGGCCAATCAAACATTCACAGGAATCAATATAAGGCTCATATTTATTTTATTTTAACTATGTAATTAAGCTTTGATTAGATTTATTTTAATTCCATATTTGGTATTTTGATTTTATTTTTTCATTTTATTTTAACTTTGATTTGTTTTTGTAGGGAAATAGTTAAATAGATGAGTATAATAAGGTCTCAATCAATGAGAATGCTCCAGAAATAGAAGAATGAAATTTTGGGCTAATAAAAATTTATGGAGCAGATTTATTCTTCAACAACCTTTCCTATTTTGAATTCTTTTGTAAATATCATAATAATAGATTGTAGAATGTATTAAGGGCTTCTCTCCTCTGCAATTCTGGAATTATAAAAGCACTATTATAATGGAGATTTAGAGTTGTATGTGAGAGGGAGGGAAATCTCCGATCTTGGGATTATTGAGGATTTTTCTTTTGCATTCTGAATTATGTATGGTAGGCAGAGATTGCACTATTTCAGGTCTTGTTGTAACAACAAAAGTTCAAAGATTGTAGAGCACTGTTGGAGACCAAAGCCAGAGAAACAGATTCAATAGATTGGTATTTCTAATACTATCATTTTAAATACTAGTTTCATTTTATGATGGCAAGAATGTGTCATTTTAGTCATATTTGTGCACTGTTGTCGATATGAATAATTTGTCTCAATTACATGTTATTATTTATCTCTGCTCTTATGGGTTGGATTTTGATTTATGAGTAACTAGTTACTTGCAAATATATCTTTTAATATTGATTTAACAAACAACGATATCTTGTGAACTATTTTCTCATATTATTGTTTAATTATTCGAATTACTGATTTAACAATCAATATCATTTTGTGAACTACTTCCTAAATGTTGTTGTTTGATTATTTTGGTTAAGAGGTATCTGAAGAGAATGTGTTTTGGTATTCATAATGTCAATGAATTGAACTACTCCGTTAGCTTGATATTCATTGTAAGATAGACATATTAAAATACCAATAATTTAAATATATTGCTCTCGGTTGGGTTAGATCTGTATCTACCTAATTGAGATGGGATTAGGATTTAGTTCCATTTTCTTGCATTTTAGAATAATGTTGCATTTAGATTTAATAATACATTCTTAAAAGTCCTCTTCACAAAGATGCAAACTTTAGTTGTGGCTTGGTTGAGCCCCAGATCAGGTTAAGGATCACTTTCTTGCTTGATCAACAAGAAGGATGATCTGATGTCTCTTTTCCATTGGTGGATGAAAGTCATATTTTAAGTCGTTAAAAATTGAGAGAAGGTAACTTGACCTAGTTAAACCAGTCATAACCACCATTCTAAATGGAAAAGGAGTTTCTTTAACGTCTGGACAGAGTGGTCATCACTAATGTTGTTGCCATGATTTTTGAGCCTTCAACATGGTTGTAAATGCTTGAATATAATGTTTTCCATATGTGAATTAAATATGCAACTTTGAGTGTTGTTGGAACATAATTATAAAGTGCTTGGCATTGCATGCACAAATGTTTGAAAATTAGGACTGAACGAAGAGTCAATTATGAAGGTGTAACATTGGTAAAGCATAGTTGTGAATGTTTGAGTTGCAAAAAGCACACACTTCAAAGTAACGTAGTGAAAGGTGATGGAATAGAGGTGAAGAAGAATAGCAGGATAGAGACAAATTTAGAGCATATTATAAAGTATAGAAGTTAACAATTACAAACTAGTTATAAGTACAAAACAAATTACAGAGTAGCGAAAGTTAATCATTGAAGAACTTGTTATAGAGTAGATCATAGAGGGACCGGTGTCTCCTATAGGTTAGTGACTAAAGAGATAAAGGAATTAAGGAATATTGTAGGTTTTTTCCTATAAAACTAACATGATTGGTCTCTCATGTAGCTTGATACTTACAAAGTTGAGAAGTTTGGTGTCTCATGTATGTTGGTGGTTACGAATTTGAAACGATTAGTGTCTCCATTAGGTTGGTGCCTACAAAGATGAGAGGATTGGTTTCTCTAGTATGTTGGTACCTAGAAAGTTGAGGGAATCAATGTGTCTAGCAAGTTGTTTTCTACATATTGTTGTAATAGTAGGTCGGTTCCTATAAAGAATTATTGTATAAGAATGTTTTGTGGTTTTTTCCTGAAAGGGTTTACATGTACCTACACGTGGTTGATGAATTTCCTTACATATGTTTATATATCATTAATGGATCCATTCATTTGGATTTATTCTATGCTTCTCAACTAAATAACGTTCTCAACGAGAATTCATTATGGAAACTACAAAAGAAAACAAGATGAATTTTGAATGTGCCATGCAATGTGGATATTTTTGTTAGAAAATTATATATTACAAAGAAATGGAACACATAAAATATTGCATAAATATAAACACATAAAACACATAAAACAAGAGAGACACATATATACGTGGTTCGCCTAGTTTGGGCTACGTTCATGGAGAAACAACTAGTCCTTCGATTTATATTATCCAACAAACTGAAGAGATACAACCTACAACATATCTGCTATAATTCCCTCTTCGCTCTCAGTCTCCTCTCTCTTCCTCACTCATAATACAAATCTACATAGATGCAATACAATTCCCTCATATATAGCAAGGTGTTGCCTTGTAGGGAAAAAACCCCTAAATTAAACATAACTTCTATTGTGAGATCTTCGCCTAATGAATGGGCCAAATTGACTACAAAATTACAACATTTTACAAGGAAATTTTACATCTATTCTTAGCTTTGTGGGGCATTTCCCTCGATTCCCCCGCCAGAGAGGGGGGGATCCCAAAAGGTCACAGTCGCCCTCCCTAGACCCCCTCCTGCAAAAAATATTTTACGGGCAGCGTTGCTGCCCCATTTCGAACCGGGGTCCAATGCAGTGATACCTTTGAATACAGAAGATAATCAGGCTCCACACCCAACAATATCCCACTTGGAGACTAATTATAGCAACTCCATCGCTGCTTCATTTGCTAGACAATGGCTCCACTCTGGACCTAGATGTTTCTCATCTTCTTCATCGTACTTGAAGACCAATTGAAACTGAGCAGATTCTTAGTTTCTCACAGGTTACAACTTTTGTTAACATATCTGCAGGATTCTGGCTAGTGCATATCTTTTCCAACTTCAACTGTACATCCTCCAATGCTGACCGTATGAAATGGTACTTGAGTTATATATGTTTAGTCTTTGAATGAAATGCAAAGTTTTTTGCAAGATGTATGGCAATTTGGCTGTCACTATATAACTTGCCCAACTCCTAATTCTTACCCAATTCATCCAGAAACCTTTGTAACCAAATCATTTCTTTACTAGCCTTTGTAGCAGCAACATGCTCTGCTTCTGTTGTTAAGAGTACAACAACACTTCGTAGTTTTGAGACCCAACTAACAGTTGTTCATCCTACAGTAAACACATACCCTATTTTTATCCTCTTGTTATCTCTACCACCCACCATATCTGCATCAACATATCACTGTAGAGCATTGTTTGAACCACCAAAGCATAATGCTTGATTTGTGGTACCTCTCAAATACCTGAGAATCCATTTCACCGCCATCCAATGTTCTTTTCCTGGATTTTTCATGTACCTTCTTACAACTCCCATTACATGTGCAATATCAGGCCTTGTGCAAAGCATTGCATACATTAAGCTTCCAACTACTGATGCATATGGGACTTTAGACATATGAGCCATTTCTTCCTAAGTCTTGGGACACTCCTCCTTACTTAATTTGAAATGGCTAGCTAAACGTATACTAACTGGTTTTGCATTCGGCATATTAAGCCTTTTCAACACCTTTTCTATGTACTCACTTTGAGAAAATGCTAATTTGAGATTCTTCCCGTCTCCAGTTATTCTCAATTCTCATACCAAGGATTTGTTTTGCAGCACCCAAATCCTTCACTGCAAATGCGTTTTCCATATTTCCTGCATGTTAGAACTTGCAACAAGCATGTCATATACATACAATAACAATATAATATAACTGCCATCGTTTTTCCTTTTGAGACAAACACAATGATCAAAGTGACATCTAGTATATCCTTGTTCAGACATAAACCTGTCAAATTTTAGATACCACTGCCTTGGAGCCTGTTTTAAGCCATACAAGCTCTTCTTCAACCTGCACACTAGTTTCTCCTTCCCTTTTACCAAATATCCTTGTGGCTGCTACATATATATCTCTTCCTCCAAATCCCCATGGAGAAAGGTTGTCTTTACATCTATTTGGTCAAGATGCAAATATTCAACTGCTACTAGACTTAAAATAGTTCTAATTGAGGTCATTTTAACAACAAGAGAAAATATCTCATCAAAATCTATACCCTTTTTATGTGCAAACCCTTTCACCCCAAGTCTAGCTTTATACCTTTTTCTACCCCCATCTTTTTCCTTCAACTTGTAAACCCATTTATTCTGAAATGTTGTTTTACCTGTAGGAAACTTGACTAAGTCCCAAGTATGGTTATGTGCTAAGGAGACCATCTCTTCTTTCATGGCTTGCTCCCACTTCTTCCTGGTTTCTACCTGTACTACTTCTTCATAACATTCTGGTTCACTAGAATCAGTCAACAATACATAATATAATGAAGGAGAGTATCATTTAGGGGGTCTACATATCCTGGTAGATCTTTTAACACCACCTTCAGGTGTTTGAAGGGCTTTTTGCTATTGTGGTTGTTGTTCTGTGTGTTGATCATTATGATTTTCAGGCATCATCACTTTTTCTGTGATTTCATCAAGCACTGTGTATTGTTTGTTTTCATTTTCTTGTTTCTTTTCTTTCAGTTGATCCTTATACAAAAACTTTTCATTGAATATGACATCTCTGCTCCTAATTATTTTTTGTTTTTCATAATCATAAAAGCGATAACCAAAATCATTTAGACCATATCCAATAAAGATACATTTCTTTGATTTTGCCTCAAGCTTTGCTCTATTTTCTTTATTAATGTGGACAAATACTTCACAGCCAAAAGTCTTTAAAAAAGAGTAGTTACCTTTTTACATGTCCATGCCTCCTCTAGAATACCACCATCCAAGAAACTTGAAGGCCCTATATTTATTAGATAAACAAGAGTATCTACAACATTTGCCCAAAATTTTAAAGGCAATCCTGCATGCAATCTCATGCACCTTGCACACTCCATGGTTGTCCTGTTCATCCTTTCTGACACACCATTTTCTTGTGGTGTTCCTGGAACTGTCTTCTCTCTGCGAATTCCATTCTCAGAACAATACCTATCAAACTCTTTGTTGCAATATTCACCTCCAATGTCTGATCTGAGACACTTCAATCTTTTTCCTGTCTCATTTTCAACCAAATCTTTCCATTTCTTGAAAGTATCAAATACATCAGATTTATTTCAAATACAATAAATCCAGCTTTTTCTGGTTGCATCATCAATAAAAGTAACATAATAACAAGATCCACTAAGAGATGATACTTGAGCAAGCCCTCATACATATGTATGCACAAGCTCTAATTTTTCACTCTTCTTTTCTTTCCCAACTCTGAGGAATCTAACTCTATTCTGTTTTCCATAAACACAACTCTCACAAAATTTTAAATCAACATGCTTCAAACCTTGGCAAAAATTTCTTGAGTGAAGAATCTGCATCCCCTTCTCACTCATGTGCCCAAGCCTATGATGCCACAATGTCTTATCTTCTTCTATAGAGGTTAAAGCATTAAAAAAATTAGAAATACCATTACATAAATACAATGTACCAACCTTTTCTCCTTTTGATATTACCAGGGATCCTTTTGTGACCTTCTAGGTTTTATCTATAAAAGTATTCACACAGCCTTCACCTCCCCACTGCCCTATTGAAATCATATTTTTCTTCAGATCTGGGACATGCCTTACCTCCTTTACTAGCCATTGATTTCCATTCTATTGTTTTATGAAAACTGTACCCATTCCAACGATTTTACAAGGTTTATCATCACCCAATTGAACCTGTCCAAAATCTCCTTGAACATAATCATGAAAATGTTTCCTATCAGGTGTGGCATGGAATGAGGCACCTGAATCTACCACCGAGGCATCAATAATATTTTCTAAAGAAAGACTTAAAGAATCTTGCAACACATCATCTATCACATTCGCTTCATGATTGTTTTCTTGTTGCGCATCTCCTTATTTTCCCTTCTGATACTTGCAGTATTTCTTCAGGTGTCCTTTCTTCCTGCATTTCCAACACTCTATCCCCGATCTGGACTTGGATCTGCCTTTTCTTGACTTACGGTGATATCCTGGGCTCTTTCCTCTTTCCATTTTTCTTCCCCTAGTCTCTACAGTCAAAGCATTACCTGATGTCTCACCAGAGCTTTTCCGTCGCATTTCCTTGCTAAGGATTGCAATGACAACATCATCAAACTTTAAAGTACTAGATCCAGTGACAAAATTACTAATGGCCATAACTAAACCATTCCAAATTTCTGACAATGAGCACAAAAATAACATAGTCCTAACTTTATCATCATGAGTTACCCCTATAGAAATTAACTGGCTGGTAACTGGAGTAAATTCATTTAAATGATCAACAATAGATCCACCTTCTAACATCTTCATATTAAATAAATGCTTCATAATAAATACCTTATTTGAGCCCGAGGTTTTCTCATATAGTTTGGCCAATTTTGACATTGAACCCTCTGTTGTCATTTCCTTTGAAATATTAAATGCTACCGATGCCACTAGGCACAACCATATTGTTCCAAGTGCCTTTCTGTCGAGAATATCCCATTCTGTGTCTGTCATACTCGTTGGCTTCTTTGTCTTTCAGCTCAATGGTTGATACAGATCTCTCTGATACGGATAATCTTCCATCTCCATCTTCCATAGTTGGTAGTTTTGGCTGTTGAATGTTTCGACCCTAAACCTACCATCTTTTTCCATTGCTCCCACTTGAACCAGGAACCCTTCTCTCCTGCGAGTTTTTCAACCAAATAGACCTTCGGCTCTGATGCCAATTGATAGAAAATTATATATTACAAAGAAATGGAACACATAAAATATTGCAGAAATATAAACACAGAAAACGCATAAAACAAGAGAGACACAAATATATGTGGTTCACCTAGTTTGGGCTACGTCCACAGAGAAACAACCAATCCTTCGATTCATATTATCCAACAAACTGAAGAGAGACAACCTACAACATATTCGCTGTAATTCCCTCTTCGCCCTCAATCTCCTCTCTCTTCCTCACTCAGAATACAGATCTACATAGACGCAATACAATTCCCTCATATATAACAAGGGGTTATCTTCTAGGTTAAAAAACCCTAAATTAAACATAACTTCTACAGTCAGATCTCCGTCTAATGAACGACCCAGATTGACTATGAAATTAAAACATTTACAAGGCAATTTTACATCTATTCTTAGCTTCGGGGGCACAAAGGTCGTAGTTGCCCCCCTCTAGACCCCCTCGTGCAGTGAATATTTTACGCGTGGTGATGCCACCCCATTTCGAACTGGGGTCCAATGCAGCAATACCTTTGAATACAAAAGATAATCAAGCTCCACATCTAATAATTTTGTTCACCTCTCACATCAACATAAGGTACCATTTTATTATATTACATGGATCTTCGTGGAATATATAAAATACTTTTCATGGTGATGTATAAAATATCTATTGGTAAGTGATGGAATTAAAATCATTATTTATTATTATTATGTTGATGATGAGGATGATTATCTAAATGTTTTAGAAATAGTAAATTAAAGATGATATTGATATAAATATGTTTGTGGTTATGGATATGAAACAATGGTGTGCCAAATATAGTATTATTTTGCAATTTGGTTGCGACCTACAAAGGATCCCACAATCAGATTGATTAAAAATTAAACACAAAACACATATGCAACGTAACTACTAGAGAAACAAGGCTTGAGTTATGTAGAAGACAATTAAGAAAACAAAAAAAACTAAAACTCAAGAAAATGGGAAACAAATCCTCTTTATTAGTTGTTGTAGAAAACATAGTAATTGAATTTAGAGACACTTAAAGGATCTTAAGTGCACAATGGTGTTCTCAAACTCTACAAAAGGATGTTCAGTTCCTTCAATCCAATTACGAGACACTCTTCTCTAAAAGAAGCCAAACAAATCCTCTAATGTTGAATTCTTTGCACAAGCAAAATTTCAACATAACCATATTTTAACTTCTTCTTCCTCTTGGCTCTAATTCCTTTGGTATTTATAGGCTCGAGATCATACCATAGCTCCCCTTGACCCAATAATGAGATTAAGATGGGTAAGATACACGAGGAGTCCTTTGTAGCCTCCATAACTCCCCATTTATGATTAGAATGGCATGTAAATGGGCTACTAAATTTTGTCATGTCAGAGAAATTTGGCTCATTCAATGTGATATGGTCCATGGGCTACTGAGTTGTCATATTGACATATCTGTGTGGATATCAAAGAAATAGTTGTGAGGATTCGTGCAAAACTACCTTAGCATGCTTACATGATTTGATTTTTTAAATGAACCTTTAGAAACCTTTGATTTTTTTTTTTGCTTCATGATGTTTTCAATGGCAAGTGGTACACATGTACATGTTGCTTTCTGCAATTGAATGTAGCCTGATGTTGGCAGTGTTTGATTGGCCAACATTCAGGGGTATCCCCGATATGATGTCCCTATTAGACCTCACACTGCTTGGAATAGTAGCCCCATCTAGAATACAACCCGATTGCTGAAATATTAAGTTTTAGCATTATGTCTTGGCTGCGATAATGCATAGAATGACATATTTGTGACTTTGGTGAAACAGGTGTATAATGTTGTGAACGGTCAAGTTCAATACATGAAATATTCTAATGCAATGAATGGAAAGTGAGTGAGCCCCTTAGAATCTGTTGAGAAACGGAAACAAGAAATTCCAGTTTAATTTGTCCTTGAATTAAACTGTGAATTAAAATAGAATTCTTTCTTCATAACAATTTGAAAATAATTAATTAAGTTTAATTAACTTAATTAATTTAGGAAATTCGAATTGGAAGTCTTTTAAAGGACATGTATATGTTCTCCCTATCTTATAGGACTTAAGGATGATTTATGAATCAGTGGTAATTAGCTAACTTAGTTTATTGAGTTAAGTCCAATTAAATTAGTTCAAATCAATTTCAGGAACTAATAGTGAGTAAATAGTCAGCTGGGACACTAGTGACCTAATTAGTGCTACTCTTGTTAACTGAAGATTCCACCATTAGAAACTCATGCATTTTGATTATGATAAACACGTCGTTGATACTAGAGTGCAGGGACAGTGTACTAATTGTTTTAGATTTTTTTGAGTTGCACTAATAGTGCATGCAATCAGTAATTGGTCCTTGAGGGATTGCGCTATTTTTAGAAGCTTTATTTCCCACTTGGAGAGCTTGTGAATTAGCTAATCTTTGGCCTTGAGCTTGATTATGAGTTGGAGATTGAATTTGTTGAGTGCTGGGATTGTTCTAGAAAGAACATGCATATTAATTTCATCTTGATTTTCTAGATTAATTCAAAACAGATAGTGGGGTTTTGAGTTGTGGCTTTCTTCGGCTATTTATTGCATTATGTGCCTTTGATTCTCTTCCTCTATTGATTATTGTTTACTCAATGTTTATGGGCTTCTAATGTAAAGAGTAGAAGTAGATTCTTGTCTCTTTCTTTAGCAATTTGCATTCGCTTGTGAATCTACAGGTTTTTGTACATGGTATCGGAGCAAGATTGTTTTTTTGGTCGAGAGTTTGCAGAGAAGTTTTGAGCATTCATGTACAAATATTTCAGAAAAAAAATTGCATATTTGGATTCCTTTGGAAAATATACCAAAATTCAAAAAAAAAATAAGCCAAATTGGAGTTCGGATGAGGGATATATCATTGATTTAAGATCAACTCTCTAGAGGAGATTTCGAAGTTTTGAGTTTTTTGGTTACAGGTGAAAGTCGAATTTGCATACATACTTCAGGATTAGTAGATGGCATTCCATGGGTTGAGGCTTGAGTATGACTTGGAAGGCAACTTGAATTTTATATCCCAGAGGGCCAAGATGGAGGTTGTGCTAGAAGATAATGGCTTGAAGGAATTCACTGATGAAGAAGTTCCCAAGCCAGTAGCTACGTATGCATAGAACTTGGATGAATGGAAGAAGTGTGTGGAAAAGCAAGGCAAATAAGCCTTGAGGGAGTTCGAGACTACATTGTCTCGAGTCTCCATTGCAAGGGAACTCCGCATGCTATGTGGAAAACATTGACAAACTTGTATCAAAATAGTAGTGATCACAAGAAGTTGGCATTGAAGGATAAACTTCGTAAAATGAAGATGGATAAAGGTGAGATGGTTCCAAAGTACTTGACCAAGTTCACTCAATGTCGGGATGAACTTGGAAGTGTTGGAATCACAGTTTCCAAGGAGGATATGGGGAGCCTTTGATCCAGATTTAAACATGAATGAAACAAATTATAGATATAACCATAAATACAAAGATGTAGTAGAAAAAACACCGCATATCATTAACATTAAATATTGAAATATGCTTACAAACAGAATGGAAATAAGACTAGCTCGGGTGATGGTAGGTTATCTATGAGAAGAGATGTGGTGACTACATGCCTCTAAACTGCATTACAATGAGGCTCAAGGGCCTTTTTATTATTGAACAATGAGATGTAACACCAACTGTTTGTGGGCTTGTTGGGGTGAGTTGGACAACCAACTTCCCGGGGTCGTGACTTGGTCATATTATCTCCGTTTGACGTGCATGATAACCCGTTGGAAATATCTCTCCAAGAAATATGATGGAAAATATAAAATTTAATAGAAAATTGCCTAAAAAACATCGTCTAGGGCCTCAAAATGGCTCTGGATGTTTAGGACCCGAAAAACTGCTAAAAATAGTAAACTATGCTACAATTAAGGAAACTGAAAAATTGAAAGAAACAATTGTGGGGGTCCAAGAGGAATTGGTGGGTGGCCACCAATATCCACCTGGATCATTTCTAACCCCTTGGGAAGCAATGGTCCCTATTGTGTTGAATTCCTACATGAGATGAGGAAACTTCTGCTGAACTTGGTCCCTAGTGAGCCACTTGACCTGGTGAAGGAGTTGGCCTGCTTTGACAACTTGATACAGTTGGATATTTTGTTGGTGAGTGTTCTTGATCTACGTGTCCATGATCCAATCAGTTGTTGCTTTCTCCATGCAATCGCTATTTAACTCTGTAGCTAAGTTATTCTGCAATGTCTGATGTGTCCAACAATGGTGGGAAGTATGGTCGAAGGCAATCCACATTGAACGCTGGGTGCAGGCCAAGGAATGGGGGAATGCTGAGCTCAAATGCATTATCAATCAAAACCCTGATAATGGTGTAAGGATCATATCAGAATGGTCTAAGTTTACGATAGGCTTCGGTAAGGAGTTCCTTCTACAAATGCAACCAGACTTTGTCGCCCACCCAAAACTTGTGTGGCACCCGATGTTGATCATGTTGCTACTTGTACTTGGAATTTGATTTCTCCAGAATGTTATGGACCTACTGGAAGATATGTTGGATGCACCTAATGAAGTTGTTTGCCTTATCGGCTTCTGACTGGACATGAGCCAAATTTTCCTGAGTAGCTACAAATGGTATGGCCACATCAATGGGACATAGTGGCTAGAATCTCAAGCCCACTTGAAAAGGGATGTGGCTAGTCGAGCTATGGAGAGTCCAGTTATATCTTTGCTGGACATAGAGAAGGTGCTCAATCCATGTGCATAGATTCTTTGAGTTGTACATGCACAAAATATGTAAGATCATCCTATTGACGACCTCTGTCTGGCCATCAATTTGGGGATAGAAAGTTGTGGAATTAGTGAGCTTGGTGTCCAACACTAACTAGAGACTGGACCAAAATGTACTAAAGAACCTACTGTCCTGCTCTGAGATGATAGACTATGGGATCCCAAAGTGTACCCACACTCGTTCAAAGAAGAGTTTAGTAGTGGATTATGTTGTGATATTCTTCTTGCAGGTTGCCAGAATGGCCATTTTCAAGAATCTGTCGACAACCACAAAAACACAGTCACTGCCATGCTTAGTATAAGGAAGGCCTGACATGTAATCCACGGAGATGGATTCCCAAGCTCGACTAGGGGTAGGCAGCAGAGTATAGAGGCCTTGCTTCTTGATGGTCCATTTGGCAATGGCACATGCAGTGCGAGATCTAATGTACTTCCCAACATCTTGTCAAAGATTCGGCCAGCAAAAAGATTTCTATAGTATTGCCACTATTTTCTCGACCTCGAAATCTCTAGTGGCCCTACTGTAGTGCGCTTCCCAAATAATCTTGGCTCACTAACTTGAAGGAACACAAAGGTGTCCTAGGTGGCATAGCAGGGCATCTTGGAGGCAAAAATCTGGAACTTGCTGACCCTCCAAGAGCATTTGGTATGTGTGGCCTAACTCTGCGTCACTTTTGTAGAGAAGTGGCCAATTAGAAGTCTCGTGCCCACAAGAGTTGAGCACGATGGTTAACACCATGATCGGTGGTCAGCTGAGGCAGGTTGCAACATTATTGGTGCTAGCCTTCTTATACTTGATATTCAAATGGAACTGCTATAGGTCTGTGGACCACTTTTGATGGAGATCATTTTGCAACTTCCCTTGCATCTGTATGAATTGCAGGGGTTGGTGGTCTATGTGGATGACCGATTTCTTCCCCAAAATGTAATGCTTCCATTGTCAGCAAACCTACATAATGGTATACATCTCTTTGTCATAAGTGGGATAATTCTTGATTGCGTATGAAAGTGTCTCACTATGATATGCCACTAGATGCCCCTGTTGAGTAAAGACTGCCCCAATAGCATAGTTAGAGGCATCTGTCTCGATCTCAAATGGATGTTGCAAGTCTGGTAAAGTGAGCACTGGTGCAGATTAGAAGTGACGTTTCAACTCTGCGAATGACTTTTGTTGAGATTCAAAACAAAAGAATTTTGCTTTCGCTCCTCCCTTGGTGACTTGACTTAAGGGCCAAGTGATATGAGAGAATCCCAACACGAATCTGTGGTAGAAATTGGCAAGAGCCAGAAAGCTATCAAGATTTGTCAGAGTGGTTGGGGCTGACCAATTCCGAATGACCTGGATCTTGGCTAGATCCACATGCACCCCTCGTTCATCAATGATGTATCCCGGAGACTAAACCTGGGTCATGCCAAAAATGCATTTCTCCAAATTGGCACCCAGCTTGCATTGCTGCAGTGTTTGGAGAACCTGTCGGATGTGGTGGAGGTGCTCTTGCCAACTCTGGCTGGAGATTAGGATGTCATCCAAGTCTACCACTACAAATGAGTTGGTGAATAGCCGTAAGATGTCATCCATCAGCCTCATGAAGGTTGCAAGATAATTCGCCAACCCAAAAGGCATAACCAACCATTTGAAAAGTCCCTCCTTGGCTTTGAAGGAATTCTTCCACACATCAGAGGGTTCGATTGGTACCTAGTGATAGCCAGACTTCAAGTTGATCTTGCTGAAATATTTCCCCCCTTCAATTGGTCCAGAAGGTCATCAATCTGTGGGATTGGGTACCTATTCGAGACAGTGATCTTTTTCAATGCCCAGTGTTAAATATAGAGTCTCCAAGTCCCATCCTTCTTCTGTACCAACATGATTGGGCTCCCACAAGGTGATGAGCTCGGACAGATGTGATATTTCTACAATAGCTCCTAAATCTACTTCTTGATTTCATCATTCTCTAGAACGAAGCGCTAATAGATTGGTCCATTGGGTAGTAGCGCACCTGGGGTCAGATTGATGGAGTGCTTGACCTGACAGTGCAGAGGCATCCCTATGAGGGAGGTGAATATGTCCTCGTACTCCTGCATGACCTTATCCATCTGTTGTTGTTGTGTAGAGGCGCCCTGTCTAGAAGTTGCGACCACCATCTTCTTCTTTCCCTAAAGGTGTATCATGAGGGAAAAAAATTTCCCGGTTTTGGAAATGAGATTACTCCATTGTTTTGTAATAACCAAAGAGATAGCAATAGGAAATGCTACCTCCAGTATCTTGTACAACATATTTTCCAAAGTAATAATAACAACATGAGGCCTTGACTCATACACAACATGTCACTTCCATAAGTATGGTTGGCCTAATAATACATCACAAACATTAAGGGGAGCAACGTCACATAATATCTCATCTGCGAAGGGCTTGATGTTGTATGGAAGCTCAGACTGTTGGCTCACGTGAACATCCCATCCTTGGTGAAGCCACTCGATGGTGTACGGTTATGGATGTACTGTGGTGGGTAAGCCTAGCCGCTTCATGACCTCTATCGAAATGAGATTCTTTTGGCTTCCATTGTCAACAATTAACTAAAGTGGAGAACCCTTTACCCACATATGGGAGTGGAAGAGGCGCTCCTCCTCCTCTGAATCTTCAGGTTCCTCCTTCTGGATCTTCATGGTGGCAATGGTGGCGTTCAGCTCCACATCGATAATCTGCTTCCCTTTGTCATTCCCCTTGTCACGTTCTGACTCAAAGTCATAACATGAATCTGATTCTGAAGCCATTAGCTTGGCCATCAATGACTGCCTTGCCCGACACTCACTTGTGTTGTGAGTAGAACTCTTATGGAACTCACACCACTTTCTTGTGTCCTTCTTCGACTTCGAGACATTGTTATTTTCTTGTGGCTTTGGCAGGTTTTCCTAGGCCAGCCCGCCTTGGATTTGTCCTTTGTTATGTGGTTTGGGAGCACCTTTCCCTCGCTACGGATTCATAGATCCAAAGTCTCACTTCCTCTATTTAAACTTTTGCTCGATCTTGAACGCATATCGGTATGTCATGTCAAGCGAGGAGATGTATAGGAATTCCATCTTGTCCTAGATGTACCTGTGTAGGCAGCTAAGGTACTTGAGAACCAAATTTTTCTCAGAATCCTTGATACCCAACTTCATGCGAAGGGTATGAAAAGCATTGGTAAACTCTGGCACATCCTGGTCCCTTCCCTGTCGCACCATTGTCCACTTTGTGTATTTATCCTCATAGGTCCTAACAGGGTATTAATGCTCCTTGATGGCATCTCAGAACTAGTTCCAAGTGGGTGTAGATGAAAATAGTGAGTTCGTACTTTCATCCTTCTGCTCATAGTAGGTTTTCCACCAGTCCTTGACGTGGGGGGCTACTTTGAGAAGTGCAAAGGTGATCTTTTCCTTCCTGGAAAAATCATGAACGGAAAAATATCCTTCTAGCAGATTTAATCGTTTATCTACAACATTTGCATCTATCTAACCCTCAAATATGGGAATGTCAAAGTTAACTTGTACCTTAAAGGGTGTGGAGATTCCAGGCTAGCTATTGGAAGCAGATGTGTCGCCCATGGGTAGCCACTGAAGGATCTGGGGAAAGTTGTCCATCATCGCGTTCCTTTGTCACTCGAGGGCTTCCTCGAGCAAGATTTTGATAGGATCTCCTACCCCCTCATCTTTCTTTTCATTCACCATGGGAGGCCATCGGGATTTGTGAGGTTGGCCTTGCAAAGGTTCGACCAGTTCAAGCCCTAACTCCTTATATCCTGACCTCAATGGGGAAATGCAAAGAAAAACAAAGAAAGAGTAGACCGCTCTGATACCATTAATTCAGAATTAAAAAGGAAAACAACAAATTATAGATATAACCATAATACAAATATGAAGTCAAATAACACTTCATTTCATTAATATCAAATACTGAAATATGCTTACAAATAGAATGGAAATAAGACTAGCTCAGGCGATGGTAGCTTATCTCTTAGAAGAGATGTGGCAGCTACATGCTTCTGAACTGCGTTACAATGACGCTCAAGGGCCTTTTTATTATTGAACAATAAGGGAAAACCCTAAACAACCAAAAAACTAACCCAAGGGGATGTAACACCAAGATTTTATGGGCCACGTTGGGGTGAGTTGGAAAGCCCACTTCCCGGGGTCGTGACTTGGTCATATTATCTCCGTTTGACACGCATGATAACCCAATGGAAATATCTCTCCGAGGACTACAACGAAAAAGACAAATTTGGACAAAAATTGCCAAAACAACGTCATTTAGGGCCTCAAAATGGCTCCAAAAGTTTAGGACCCAAAAAACTACTAAAAATAGTAAACTATGCTACAATTAAGGAAATTGAAAAAATGAAAGAAAAAGTGGTGGGGGTTCAAGTGGAATTGGTGGGTGGCCACCAATATCCACCTGGATCAGCCTTGCTCTTCTTGCACTCCGAAAGAGTTGGCATAGTTATCAGGACTCTATCAATGGTCAAGAGAAGCTACCCGATTCGGAACGACTATGGTCGGATTTGATTTATGATGAGATCAAGAGGAACACCAAGGATGGCTCTTCATCAAAGACATATGATGAAGAGAATTGTTCCTTAGAGATTAAGGCAAGGAAGCGGAAAGGTAAAATTTCTCATTCCAAATCAGATTCTTATCATGGAGATAAGAAGAAGGACATGACGAAAGTTAAATTCTTTCACTGTCACAAGATGGGTCAATTCGCTACAAATTATCCATTGAAGAAGTCCAAGGAGAAGTCCTTGGGAGGAGCGGCGGGTGAGGCTTTGGCCTCCCAATTCGAATTAGACTTTTCCCTCATTGCATGCATGGTGTCTTCAATGATGGGAAGTGTCTGGTACTTAGACAATGGAGCTTCTTTCCACATGATTGGTGACAAAGAGTTATTTAGTGAACTAGAGTAGAAAGATCTCAAGATGCATTTCGAGATGGGTGATGATAGTAAGTATAGTGTTACTTGTGTGGGAACTATTACTTTTCAGAGGGAGCATACAACTCCACTCACTTTGAAAAAAGTTATGCATGTACCTGGAATGATGAAGAACTTGGTATCTGTTGCCATGCTTGAGGATAGAGGCTATGATGTGATATTTTTCAAAGGAAAGGTGTTCCTTCAACACATATCCACGGGTCAGGTAAAGAAGATATGGATTTGATTTCAAAATCTTTATAAGATAGAGGTAGAGGATTATATTGCTTTGAGTTCAAAAGGGGAAAAAATGTTGAGGGGAAAAAATGTTGTGGCACAGGCGATTGGGCCACTTGTATCATGGGGATTTGAAGATATTGCAACAAATCTCTACTGGTATTCCCAAAGGTATGCTTGAGCAATTTGATACATGCAAGTGTTGTACTTTGGGAAAATACACCAAGTCTTCCTTTGGAGATAGAGACTGTCGAAAAGAGTCTATTCTGGAGAGTATCCATTCAGATGTTTGTGCACAATTCTTGACAGTATCCACCACCAAACACATGTATTATGTTATATTTGTAGATGACTATTCTTGTAAATTCTAGATATTTTTCATGTAGAGAAAGGATCAAAGATTCACAAAGTTTTATGAATTCAAAGAATTTGTTGAGAAAGAGACAAATAAGAAGGTTAAAACTCTATGGAATGATAACAGTGGAGAATATGTCTCCAATGAGTATAAGAACTTCTATGCAGCAGAAGGGATTAAACGAGAGTTGACGAAACCTCATAACCCTCAACAGAATGGGGTTGCCAAGAGGAAGAACATGAGCATACTAGGGGCAACAAGGGCGATGTTGCATGAGGAGTGCCTACCACTAAACTTGTGGGTTGAGGCATGCAACACAACAATTTATGTTTAGAACCATAGCCCACATTGGATACTTGAGAGTAAAACACTAGAGGAAGCTTATTCCGGTAAGAGGCAAAATGTTGGTCACTTCAGCATTTTTGGGTCATCGGTTCATTTCCATGTGACCAAAGATGCACGGAAGAAGATTGAGCTAGCAACAGAGTTGGGGATGTTTGTGGGGTATGCTCATACTGCCCACAACTATCGGGTGTACAAGCAAACAGTCGGATGATAGTGGTTCGCAGGGATATCAAGTTTGATGAGGAGAATGCCATGCAAGTAGCCCTTGAGAGTGAGGTTGATCTAGAAGCAGAGGAGGAACTTTTAGTTCCTAAGGTTAAGGAGCCTCAGATTGATGTGGAGAAGCTGCATGCAGTGGTTCCAGGAGTGGAGACATCCACATAGGAAGACTCTTTCAGAGAGGGAAGAAAGCACACTAAAGAGGCTGACATATTGTTGGATGATGCACGGGAGAATGTGGGAGCACTCTCTTCTCAACGCAAACAGAGGAGGTCACTAGAGAGGTACACTGGATACATGACACTTATGGGTGCATGTGTTGTGATAGAGCCATCTTCCTTTTAAGAAGCAATGCAACAACTGGTTTGGGTTGATGTGATGGTGGAGGAGTATGAATCCATAGTTCGAAATAGTGTTTGGGATGTGATCCTGAGACAGGAGGACAAGTTAATTATGAGCTCTCGTTGGCTTTACAAGGTAAAGAAAGCTGCAGATGATAGTGTGGAGAAGCATAAGGCAAGATTTGTGGCTCGTGGCTTTTCATAGGTAGAGGGGATTGACTATGATGAGACATTTTCTCATGTTGCAAGGTACTCATCTATCAGACCTATTTTGGCACTATCAGCACAGATGGGTTGGAAGATCCATCAGATGGATGTGAAGACTGTCATCCTCAATGGCATGATTGATGAAGAGGTGTACATAAAGAAGTTCGAAGGTTTTGAAACCTTGGACCATGAGTCACATCTGTGCCGACTCAAGAGAGTGTTGTATGGACTGAAGCAAGCACCCTGTGCTTTGTACACCAAGATAGATATCTACTTCACTGGGTTGGGCTTCATAGGGAGTGAAGCAGATGAAAACCTATATTACATAGTGGTGGAAGGTAAGCTTTTGATCATTGTACTTATGTAGATGATCTCACACTGACAGGTGATGAGAAACTGATCAAATCTTGCAAGGAAGACCTTGCAAGAGAGTTTGAGATGAAGGACATGGGGCTCATGCATTACTTTCTTAGCATGGAGGTATGGTAGGGAGATGGGGAATTGTTTGTTTCTTAAGGAAAGTATGTCAATGAGATACTTAGGAGATTCTGGATGGAGAGCCGTAAACCCATGGAGACTCCTCTAGCTTGTAACTAGAGGAAGGGGGATGATACTTTAGGAGATGTAGTGGAAGCTACTGTTTACAGGAAACTTGCAGGTTCACTCATCTATTTGGTGAACACACGAACATATATGTGTTATGTAGTTAACCAGCTTAGTCAAGCGATGGTTAGGCCTACCAAGTTGTATTGGAAGGAGGCAAAGCATGTATTGAGATACCTCAGAGGCACTACTTAATTTGGGTTGTGGTACAGATGGACAGAGGGAGTGAAGCTTCAAGGCTTCACCGATGCAAATTGGGAGGGGTTTCCATCTGATAGGAAGAGAATATCAAGGGGATATTTAGTAGGGTGAGTTGCAGTTTCTTGGTACAATAGGAAAGAGAGATCAGTTGCACTCAGTTCAGCAGAGGCAGAGTACATGACTACAAGTCAAGCAATATGTGAGGCTATCTAGATGAGGAAGATCCTAGTTCATTTGTTTGGTCAGTAGATGGATTCGAAAATTACTTATTGTGATAATCAAAGTTGTATCAAACTCTCTTAAAATCAATTTTTTCATGATTGGTCCAAGAATATATATATCTGATATCATCATCTTAGATATTGTGTATTGAGGATGATCATGTTGTTAAATTACATTCCCATGGAGGAGCAAGATGCTAGCATCTTGAAAAAGGCATTGCCAAGATGTAAATTCAAGTTTCATAGACAAGATTGGGGTAGAGGATAATCCCTTTCTTGTTGAGAGGGAGTGTTGATAAATGGCAACAAGAAATTCTAGTTTAGTTTGTCCTTGAATTAAACTGTGAATTAAAATAGAATTCTTTTCTCATAGCAATTTTTTTTCCGTTGACTAGTGGAATCGGCAAAGGTGGTGGTATTGTACCCACGTTACACGGGGTCCAATCCCACCGACTGCCACTATAACCTCTAAGAGGAACTGCCCAACCTGCAAGGACGACCCTCGGTTAAGATGAGACTCAAACTCGTGACCTGCACAACGACACAGACGACTTAGTAGATCATCCGCTGGCCACGAGACCAAACCTCTATGGGCATTTTCTCATAGCAATTTGAAAATAATTAATTAAGTTTAATTAACTTATTTAATTTAGGAAATTCGAATTGGAAGTCTTTTAGAAGACATGCATATGTTCTCCTTAACTTATAAGAGTTAAGGGTGAGTTATGAATGAGTTGTAATTAGTTGAATCAGTTTATTGAGTTAAGACAAGTTAAATTAGTTCCAATCAGTTTCAGGAACTAATAGTGAGTAAACAATTAGTTGGGACACTAGTGACCTAATTAGTGTTACTCTAGTTAACTAAAGATTCCACCATCAAAAACTCATGCATGTTGATTGTGGAAAAGACCTAGTTGAGACTAGAGTTCAGGGAAAGTGTACTAATTGTTTAAGATTTTTCTGAGTTGCACTAATAGTGAATGTAATCAGGAACTGGTCCTTGAGGGATTGCACTATTTTTAGAGGCTTTATTTCCCTTTAAATACAAGCTATTCTTCATAGGAATTACACATTGGAATAGAGACTTGGAGAGCTTGTGAATTGGATAAGCTTTGGCCTTGAGCTTGCTTATGAGTTGGAGATTGAATTTGCTAAGTGTTGGGATTGTTCTAGAGAGAACAAACATTGTAATTTCATCTTGATTTTCCAGATTAATACAAAACAGATAGTGGGGTTTTGAGTTGTGGTTTTCCCTGGATATTTATTGAGTTATGTGCCTTTGATTCTCTTCCTCTATTGATTATTGTTTGCTCAATGTTTATGGGCTTCCGCTGTAAAAAGTAGAAGTAGTTTCTTGTCTCTTGCTTTAGCAAATTGGATTAGCTTGTGAATCTATAGGTTTTTTTATAGAATCCTATAATATTATGGATCTTGAAAGGAACACACGAGCATAAAGGGAATCACAAGTTAGCTTGCAAAATAGTTCACAAGTTAACCATGATGGAAATATATAACAACAAAAGAATTAGTCATAAGTGTTAGCATAAATGAAATAACATATATTACAAACATAATAAGAATAGTCCTACTATATTCATAACAAATGCATGAAAACATATTGACTCTAAGCTTTTATTGAAGTGAAAGTCCCAAGCATACATATACAATTGATGAACCACTAGTCCCAATAGTAGAACATGAATACAATACCTTCTTCTCCAAAGCAAGATACTCCCTCTATGTTATGGAGAAGCCAAGGCTCTCAACAAAACTCCCAAACTTCTCCTCCTAAGCGAAAAGCCATTTACAAGACTAATGAGGGTATATTTATAACAAAACGAGTGACTATTCATCTCCCTTTATGACCTTTTGACTTCCCTATGAATTTTTGACTTCTTTTAACCATGACCTTTGGACTTCATTACAAAATGACTCATCACATTCCACAATTGACACTTGTCATTTCACTTACAATTTATTACAACAAATATTACATTATCGCTCATACCCCTGTAAGATAAAATTGGGTAAAGTACACTAGACAACCTAATAACACAAAACAAGTTAAGCGTCAATTTTAGGAAACTCCAACTCATCCACTTCAACTTATAGTTTATCAGTCACATAGTGGTGGCAATCCTTGTACTCTGTGATGGGATCGAGCGGGAAGCAGACTCTACCCTCCATTGCATCTAGGTAGACTAATTTAGAACTGATTTGAATTTATTTCTTCCGCAGGAGGTACATGGTGTTGATCTGAACAGGCCCAACAATGTATTTCTACATATTGTTCATGTTCACCTCTAAATCTTCCTTGGTAATGATCTACTTGAGTTGGTCCAAGTATTCTTCAACCTCCCAACTGACTTGATTCCGACGCTTGGCTTCAATGAGTGAGTCAACTGAAGAGATTTTATGTAATTTCACCATGAAATCTGTGTTATTGTATAACTGTGCATGAGGCTTGAATGTTGGTGATGAATGAGGAAAGTTGTTTGTTACTATAGATGATCATTTGAACTTGTGCTTTCTCCAACTCTGCATGTTTCCTTATTTTCTTTGCCAATTCACACGGTTCCCCTTTGTGTTGCATTGACCACTCATGCATGACAATGATCACTGTATCGATAGCCTTGAGGGATTGAACATTATATTTTCACTTCTACTACATGCCTTGTATGCGGAAAACGACTTTATGGATGGTGACAAGCTTCTCATAAAGGCTCTGCATGGTTTCCCCTAATGCCAGTACTTTACCAAGTATTGTTGCCTTAAGTTCTTCTAGATATACCTATGCGGGGGTTGATTTCTAGAACTCTGCTTGGAGCTGCTCAATTTGTTGCCTTGAAACCTACAAATTCTTTGTCATCTTCCTATTTCCGCCAATGAGATACTCCGTATTTGACTTGGTAGCACCTTTGAAGGCCATGTTGGTTGCAAAAATGGCCTATGGATTTCTCCTGGTATTTGTTACAATCACCCTTTCTATAATGAATGCAAGAGATATAAGATTGTCCGAAAAATGTTTCTTTCTCACTTGTATAGTCTTATTTTGAATCTCATCATAAGTTAGATTATATGTATCCATGACTAGATTATCATCAAGATGAAAAAATTCATCTTCTTCACTTGGAGCTTGCTCTGTTGTCAGAGGAGGGGGAGACTGAATGGTGACTTGCTGAGTGCTCGACATAAGATCAACATCTTAGCTTAGCGGCTCTAGTTCCACCTCCATGTCTAGAATCACAACCACTTCTTTGATTTCTTGACAAGGTTCCTTCTCCTACAATTGTTTTCTCTCCTGTTTTAGTAGTCGGCTCTCCTCTTGTTCTTTGACTTGTTTCTGTACTGTTTCTTCTTCTTCTATTCTCTTCCTTTCTTCTTCTTCTTCTTGTTTTTTCCTTTCTTCTTCCAATCTTTTCTAGTCTTGTTCTTCCCTTTTCTTCATCTCTTCTCCCTCCTTCCTCTATTTCCTCCTCTTTTCTGTTGCTATGGTCAATTTCAAGATTATTAGACCTGCTTTCATCTTGTAGCTTCGCTCTTCCACTAGACTATTTGCAACTTTCCTCTTTCCCTTTTCATGCACTGTGTTTCGCATTTCTGTTGGTTATGCCTCTGCGGTGACTTCTTTCTAAGGAGTAACCTATGATGTTCCTACAAAGCTGAATCGTTCGCGAGACTTGGAGGCATTATAACAATTCTTGATCTCTTCCTCCTCAAGTCTATAAAATGTCCGGCTTGGCCATTGGAAATGAATTCTCGCACAATGTTCTTTGCAAACATTCATAGGATCATAACAAATTGAATTCCAAACAACCAAATCCGAATTTCTCTATCTCCATTCCTTCGGTTTTTGCAACCTTCAAAATATTGATCTCGTACAATCCAATTTGCAAAGGAAGAATGGGCCAAGGTGCCTTCTTCTTCCTGTGCAAAAATTTTGATAATCCCATTGAAATATGATAAGAAACTTCTTACATGACTAACTTCTTGGTGGCATATCTTAGCAGAGAATGTGGAGAATTTTGACCACCAAACACTCTGAGGAAATTTCTATTCGGTGAGGCAAACCAATCTGCTAATTATGACACTGCTTCCATTGCCCCATGGGACATTCAAGGTGGACCTTCCTCAAATAATAGCCTGTACAATGGAATGAAGAAGTGATCAGTGAAATTTTCATTTAATCCTTTGTAACTGCGCTCTGAAAACAACTTGCAGTGAATGTGTACAATAGGTTCTCTTGGTGACCAGGTCCAACTCATGTCAAGGAAAGAGTTATGAGCACAGATTGCATCCAGCATTTAAGAAGACAAGTAGAACCTGACCTTCTTACCATTGGGAGGGTTTTTAGAATTGTTTACATGGGTCCTCAATTGTTGAGCCAACAAATCCGACCAGTTGAATGATTTTCCTTCATTCGCAACCTGATTAAGCAAGAATGCCTAGCCTTATGGAAAGGTCTCAGTACTAGTTTGGCCATAGATCCAACAACATAATACTATCAAGTCCTGATAAGCCTTCCTGAGAGATTTGGTCATGTAAGTGTTGTTGGATGATTGCCGGAATTTGGAAGGCTCTTTCACCCAACTTATGACAATATCCTTTGTGCTCAAGTAGTTGGTCACTGTATAGAAGCGGGTATCCATGTAAGATTCTGGCAGTGACAAATGATACATACTCTGAAAATCATGTGCCATAAAAGATGCAAGCCTTCGTCCATTGACATTGTTGGGAGTCATGGAGTCATTATCCGTATGAGACAGTATCCAGCTAACAATGTCTGCACATGGAAAACTTGGGTACCTGCATGCAATCTTGTGTAATCTTAACCTTTAGACATTAATGTAAATTACAATGTCTGCACATGGAAAAAAATCAAGGCGTGCATGCAATCTTGTGTAATCTTGACCTTTAAACATTAATGTAAATTTTTCTATCTTTAAGATCTGCAATGAAACTTCTTGCAAAAAATACCTCATTCACCCTGTGTCATGTAATGTCTCATTCTTTCTCTATAACACTAAGCATCTAAAAAAGGTGGAAAATTCACTGGAATACTCTCAACGACATGGAAGTAGAGTACTACATCTACAATTTTCTGTAAATTTTTCTGTGATATACACGTGTTGAATTTTGACTTTTTGAATGCGGTAATTGAACAAGTAATGGAAAGAACATAGAAACTGAATCAAAATTAAATTTCAACTCAATGTAAGTAAAATAAATTACATCCTTGCATAAGTAATTTATATGATTTTCCTTGCATATCGTTCAGGTTTCCATTCATTTCAAGTCCTCTTGCAGGTCTCGACCGAATAATGTTCCGAGGGCAAAATCCTCGTAGAAACAACCAGAGCAAACAAGCTGAGTTTTGAATGTACCGTGTAATACGGATCTTTTGTTCCTCTATCACATCAGCAACACGGAATCATTTTATTATATATTATTTGGAAGTCCATGGCATATCTAAAATACATTGTATGCTGATGTATTAGATAATTATCTACTCTAAAATTGAAATAATTATTTTGTATATTATAAATATGTTGATGATCATGATCACTAATTAATAATTATATAAATATGTTGTTATTATTAAAACGTTAAATTCCAATTAATTAAAGTATCTAATTTTATATATGAAATAAAGCTATATAATAGTTATAAAAATATTTACTTTTAAGTGATGGAATTGAAATATAATATTTATTATTATTATAATTATTATTATTTAGATGATCATTGAATTGAAATAATTATTTATTATATATAATTCTTATTATTTTGATGATGTAAATATTTTAGAAATAGTTAATTAATGATGATGATATAGATATATTGTTATTATTAAAAAGTTAAACTTGATTAGGTCATATCTAAATTATGATATAGGATTTTTCGTTTTTTAAAAAAGGAAAAAGAAAAAGAAAGAAAAATATATATTCATGTAAATGGTTACTTTTGGAAGTGAAAGTAAGTGGAATAAAGAGTGTTACATAAGAGAAATATGTTGAATAATGTGTTTTTATTGATGTCAAAGTTAGGGGGATATTTAAGATGGATACATGTCAATACTAGGGGGATACCAAGATGGATACATGTCAAAGTTGGGGGAGACCCAAGATGGAACATGACCAAGACAAGAGGAGACTAATATGTTAGCTTAAGTCATCAAAGTTTGGGGGAGACCAAAGGCGGAACATGGCCAAGACAAGAGGAGACCAATATGTTAGCCTAAGTTAGAGGATTAGTAAACCACCTATTATAGGTTTCCCTAATAAAGTTAAGAAGTTGGCCTCTTTAGCAACCCAAAATCCTTATAAATGAAAGGATTAGTGAGCACATTTAAGAACAATTAAGTGGAAGATGAAAGGCAATCTGAAACAAGAAAGAAGAAGGGAAATCATGGAAAGAAGTAGATGAGAAGAGGAGTATTGTGATTCTGAGATGCAACACTGAGGCAAAGATGAGGTTTGAGGCACAAGCCTTCGAGGAGAAGTCTCTTATACTAGAGAAAAAGGATCTATCAAAGCTAAGTCATACTAGTAAGAGAAAAAGGATCTATCAATGCTAAGCCATACTAGTGAAAAGGTAATTGGCTGTTTACATCAAAAAATCTAAAATTTATTGCACCAAGAGGGGCTCTACATTCCAGTATAGTGCGGATGGGTGAGAGTTAGATGTGAGAAGTAAGCACTAGATGGGTGAGCATTAGATGTGTAAGTGTTAGATGTGAGATGTAGGATATTTTTTAAATTCATTTTTTTTTTTGTATTGTTATTTTGTTTTTTATTAATAAAATAATGAACAACTTTTTAGATTAAAGAAAGCATAATATACATATCATATTAAAAATATATAACATATAAATAGTACTTATAAATTAACATCCATTTTACCATATAAATTAAAATAATGATGACATAAACATCTTTAAATTTAATTAATAAGTGGACAAAAATTGAATATTTAAATTATAACCAGACATTTTTTAATGAATATTTATGATGGATATTATTAAGTTCTAAATAGGTTTTTTTTACAAGACCATGAGAAAGATAGAGAGAGGGAGAGCAGCGAAGACAATCATAATGACCTGAGCTAATACCATGGTTTAGCAATACCATGGGCCATATATGATTTTTATTATTATATCATGGATCTAGGCTTTTAATTATTTTGTTACAGTACCATGGGCCAATACCATGGCTTATCACATGCCCAAAAACCATAAATTATTTCAAAATCAATATATTTTACAAATAATTTGTTTTAATTTAATTTTATAACATTTTTTAATTAAATCTAAAAGAAAAATGCTATAATTACTTTTGAGGTATATTTGAACCCTCCATCCCCAAGACTACTAAAAATATTCCCATAGAGATTAAATCGAGGTTTTAATAAATTAAAAAAGAGAATACTTGTATATATACATATGTGAAATTTATATAATATAAATAATATTATAAAGAACCACAATCCAAGAAAAGAGGGAGGATATCAGCAAGTATAAAGGTCAACTACTTCTAAACCCTAAAGCGTGGTTGATGGGACACTTATTCCAAGCTGAATGTTGGGTAGGACATCCTAGGGGGTGTTCATTTGGTTGTTTATGGATAAGGAAATTAGCAAAGGAGATGGATAAAGCTTTGGAAAGGTAGAATGGCATTTTTGGCACATTTAATTACGAAAATAATGGAAATTAGGAGAAAAGGGAAGTGAAAGGTCAAGGTTACATGTGAGGAGGAAAATGAAGAAAATAGAGGCCTCATTCATAAAAAGTCTTATGAAGATTAGTGGACAGGACTTGGTTAGTTAAGTTTTGGAGCTGTCTCATTATACTCTCTTTCTCTCATACTCTTGGACACTTAGAGTTTTTTTGGAGCATTATCGACATTAGAGCAAGAAAGGCAAAGAATGAAAGAAGAAGCAAATATCAAGCAGGGAAAGGCAAGATCAAGCAGCTACAATAGGCTTCATTTCAGGTATTGACTTGCATGTGTATTTTCCTTGCCAGATTCAACATGCATGGGATTGCATGTGTTTCTTTTCTACCATGGCATGGGTTTTGCCAGGTGTGAAAGTATTTTCAACATAGCCTTTCCATTTCCTGATTTCTTTGATGAGATGGGTTCTCTCATAAGGTTTATGTGGGATGGTTGGATTGGATTCAAAGATGAGTGGGGTGGATCTCCAAATTGACATACACATGATCTGAGTGTTCCGTAAATTGGATTGGGGATGAAAAACCCACTAGCCTAGTATCCCTTGAACCGGATTGTGGGTTGTGGTATAGCCAGATTGTGTGCCTCGGTGGGCCTGGGAATCCTTGCTAGTGAATGGCGGGATATATAGTAAAGCCAAGAGGTGGATTTTATCTCCCTTGGGTCTAGTGGTCCCAAGATGGGATACATGGTAAAGACTAGAGGGTATGTCTCGGTGTAAGGCCTAGTGATCCCTAGATCAGACTGTGGATGCACGGTAAAGCCTAAGAGACTATGAGGCACTTAAATTCCTCACAGTGTAGGTAGAGAACTCCGGTGGAATCCATGTTTATTAGTATTTTTTATGTGTTCTATGAGTCCCACATTCATACTTGGAATATGGCAAGGGGGTGATTCGTTGAAGAGAGACTTGGCTCAACCAATTTATGGTCGAGTGGAACGTGCTAGTCCCATCTACTGTTGGTTTATGGCATCCGCTAATGATAAATTCATACCCTTGATTTCCATGTGAAAATGTATTGATGTATATGTGGATTTTGATGGCTGATATGTTTATGGTAATTGTGTTCCTATTATGATGGTTATATGTACATTTTATGAAAACATCTATGTATGGCTCTCAACATGTTTTACTTGTATATGAATGAATAATGTGTCTATGACCTACTAGATGATAATGCAGCAAATGAAATGAGGGAATGATGGTTCATAACAATTCTCAGATAAGTATGAGATCCCTACACTTAATTATGTTGTTTACACATATAGGTTACCTATTGATGATGTATTTGACGAAATGCCTGTCATGGTTAGTAGGGGTTTGGTTATGGTCTTGTTCAATTTATTTCTTTGGCATCATTTTTCTCTTTATTTTCACTGATTCTAAGCTATCACTCCATTTTGGGCAATGGCATGGGCTTGGGGCCTAAAAACGTGGCTTAAATCCGAGGGTCGTTGGCACACAACTGGAAATTTTGGTCCCTGGTCACTGGCAGGCAAGCCTGTGAGAGCAACTTTAGGTTGTTGGTCACTCCCTTGCACATAGCATCAAAGCAACTATGGCCTAAGAGATACAAAACAATAGTGCGACCTGAGAACATGTTGTCTGAGTGGTAGAATTGTCTCCAAAGGATTTTGTTGATGATGTTGGATGATTGTATGTGATATTCCTTCGATTCCACTTCCTTTATGTCACACACGAGGTCGAATATGATCATAATAGCCTCTCATCTCCTATTTACCCTGGTTGGCATGGTTACATGGGTGGAAGTGGGAGGAGGGTGCATCAGAGTGGTATCAGAGAATGGTTCAACTATTAGACTAGATGGGTGGTGTGTGTTGGTCATGCACGCATGTTAGTTGCATGTGTGTCTCTTACACTTGTATTTCATGTGCTTGTTTCATTTTCTTGATGATTGATCATGGTTGTAGTAAGGTTGTCATGAGGAACTTGATGTTGATTTTGCGGAAGGCATCATCATGAGTATATGACTGGTTACATATTGTTACATGTCGCTTACATGCTTTTTTATGTCTCTTTGTTACATCCTTGTATGTTAGGTTGAATTCTTGTATGTTTAACTACATGTATTAGTCTTGTAGTTTGGTTACAAATATTGATCGCTTATGTGCGACTAGATGTGCTCAAGCATATGTGTAGTTAATTATGCATTGTTTATGCATGTTAATGGTTGCATGGGAAATGTGTACTATGGAGTAATGGTTGTTGTCATGCATGAGGTCATGGTTTTTGTGAAGTTGATATGGTCATGCATTGATGAATGGACTCTAGCTAGAAGGATATGTATATGGTTAGGTACTCATATGTTATATGTCTATATGCAGTTGTTATGCATATATGGTCTTGGTTATAGTTATACATGAATATTAGGTCAGATATGCCTGGTGAAGTCATTGCATCAAATTTAGGTCATCATGATGTTAGTGGTTGTTATGATGCTAATGTGTTGGTTGAGATAGAGTAGGAGATGCAGGTCATCATAATAAGGTTGTAAGATTGGACTTTGGGATAAGAGCAGATTGCCATACACGTATTGTATGTTTGGCATGCAGGCATGTAAATCAATGATTTTTATCCATATTAGGTTTATATACATTAGGTCTATGAACATGTCTTTGGATGTTATGGTTACATAGGTGATAGATGTTAGTTGGTTAGTGCAGTTATATGCACATGTATCAGATAGTCAAGAATGATAGTAACATCTAGTTGTGTGCATTTTTATTGTTGTTTTATATTAGATAACCTAATGATTATGTTATGTGTTGTTGATGATTATGTTATAAGTTAAGCTATTGTTTTTATATGATAGTTAGCTTGACGATTAAGGTATATGTTGTTGATGAGCATGATATATATCTATTGTTGTTATATGCTATTAACTTGATGATTAAGGTTATTTCATCGAGATCTTGATGTTGTAATTTGGATTCGTCATATGCGTGATGGTTATGTTCATTGCATTGAAGATCTTGATGTTATATGTATTGCATTAACCTAGTTTGACCTATGTAGATGGTTATGGTTGTGATATTCAGGTATGAACCGACATATTTGTGATATGGTGTTGTACTAATATAGATTTAGCATACATATGTGATTTCTATGCATGAATGACAAATGCGTATGAGATTATGATGTGAGCATGTTAGTTAGTTACTATTATGAATATCATGATTTATGTTTGAGTTGATATTTTGTGAAGTTGTATCGTGCTAACCTAGATTGATCTTGCAGACAAGATTGCCTCCCTTGAGATATATTAAGGTATGAGTTTTCTTATGTCATATATTTGGCACTTGATTGTTTTATTATGTTGTCTAGTTGATTTATTTTACATGGTATGGTTTAAAGTTGCCTGAATGTTTGATGAATTGCATAATATGATTATGTGTTAAAATGATCTTGTTTTGAGATGATTGTACTAATACATATGTGTTGAGACAGTTCATATGTACTTGAGTGTAGTAGGTAATAATTGTAGCATTATGTCTAATGACTATGAGTTGACTATGGATTATGACATGATTGTTAGTCTTGGTAAAGGGTTTATTTCAAATTTATATATATTATTGTCTCGATATTTGGAACATGTGGTTGACACGTGTGAACAGTTAGAGGAAACATGCTTGGTATTAGCTTGACAGGGTAATAACTTATGTGTTTATATAACTGAGCCTTGGTTGTAACAAGCTAAAAAGGTAAAAGAAAGGAATTGGGAAAGAATTACTTGGGCTATGTTTGGAAACCATTATTCCAAACAAATGAGTGATTTGGATACAGGAAGTCTTCTTACCCTTGATTTGTTTGACATTATGTGGATATGTGGTATATTCGTGCACATGTATTTGATAGATATATTAGCTAGTCTCAAGTAATAGGTGGATTTGTCAAGGGGATTAGAGTCCCTTGAGAGATGGCATGGACATGTTCAGCTACAAGGCAACATGCTTGGAATAACAAGATGAGGTAACTAGTGTATTGTTTTCTTTATTTATGCACTAACGATTATGTGTTCATGACAACATGATGTAGGGAGTTTCATGGCAAGAGCAATTTCCATGAATCTTGAAGAAGGTCCATCTTGAGCTTTCCTTAGGAAAAATTGGCTTTGAGTCATGGTGTCGGTTGCTAGTCTGGTTCTTTTGGTCTTTTGTGATTGTTGTCCTTGATTTGAAATTTTGTGTGTGTATGGTTCATAGCTATGCCAATTTGTTGCAATGTTGTATTGGTTTTGGTTTTCATGGTCTTGTTGTTGTTGTTTCCATTCTTTCCTTTTATTGTTTGGAGTCTTGGGAATTATTTATGAAAGAGGAAATTGATGGAGCTTAGGGAACGTTGTGTGGTACCCAACAAGTATTTTAAGATGCAGATGAAACTCTGTGCATGAGTAAGCACAGAAGAAGGTAAGGCTATGATAGTTGATTGGACTGGTTGGTCCATAGTGGTAAATGGATAGTGGAAATACAGACATGAGAAAGGTAACCAGAAAAGTTAAAGTAAATATATCAGAGGTGTCATATGTAGTGGCTATGTTGGGAACTATTGTTATACAAAAATAAGGAAGTTCTCTTAATGTATACCTTACGATATATAATCATTATTTTATTATCATTATGATGATGTTTATGTAGGTATACATGTATGTATGCATGTATATCGTTTTCTAATAGGATGATGATTGTTTTGTGGTAATGATTATATATGTATGTATCTATGTCATTGTTTGACAAGGTTGTCAAGGATTATTCTTGTGGCAGAATAATTGCTTATGCAGTTGAATGACGTGAAGAGGCTCTTGGTATTACGAGGAATCAATTGGGAAGAGTAGTCATCACAAATATATGAGGCCAGGATCATGTGGTTCTGAATTAGTATTATATTCTTGTATTATGCCTACATTATGTTATGACATGTAACAATGAGAGATACATCAGCAAAATGAAGCAATGTGGTTTACAACATGTTGTGACAAGCATGGATAAGACATTGGAAGGAAGGTTTCTTGGTAGAGATAATTTGGTTTTGGATGTGTGGTACTATTGTTGTGCATATATTGTATAAGTTGTACATGTTGTATCTCTGATGTTGTGCACATGCGATGTTGTGTGTACATAGCGTGTGTACATGTCATTTATGTAATGTTATGTAGTATGGTACAAATAGCGTTGTACGAATATTGCATATGTAGTGTTGGATATATATGGTGTTTTGTAGATATCAAATTGTGTGCATGATGGATATGTGGTGTTGTGTGAACATGGTGTTGTGCGCATCAAGGAAAATTTTAGGGGCTAATATTCACAAGTGGGATAATTTTCTATACATTTTCCAAAACAATTATTTGCCAATTTCCATTTTTTCTAAAAATAATTTGCCCACGTTTTATAGTATGAAATTATTTTACCTTAAAAATCACCAATATATTATATAAACTAATATAATGTAATTGAAAATTTAGATATTTTTACAAAAATATCATCATACATTTTACAATTTTTCTATTAGTGATTACTAAGATTCACTAAAGTTTGTAAAATTTCAAATAGATATCCATCCTTCAAATTTTCCCTAGTGCACATGTTGGATATGTAGTGTTGTGTACAAATGATCTTATGTACATGTTGGAAATGCAGTGCTATATACAAGTGGTGTTGCATGCATGTGGTACATTGTTACTATGTACATATGATGTGGTGTGAATGATTGTACAAGTGGTGCTGTGTACATGTTGTACAAGTGGTGTTGTGTGAAAGTGGTGTTGTGTACATGTCATGCATGAGGTGTTGTTTACATGTGTTGTCATGTACATGTCGTGTATGTGCTACGGTATACATGTGGTATTGTCTGCACATTGTACAAGTGATGCAGTGCACATGGGGCATTGTGTACACGTTGTGCAGGTGGAACTTTGTACATGTGGTACTGTGTACGTTTTGTACATATGGTACTGGTGTACATATGGGATTGAGTGCATGTCATATACGTTGTGTTGTGGTCATGCAGTACTATATATGTGTATTGTGTAGTTGTCGTATCGTGACATGCGTATTCATCATGTTTTACTCTTTGTGGGTAAATGTATTGTGTGGTGTTGTACATCAGGTATAGATGTATGCATTGTGTTGTATATCAAGTGTATGTGTATACATTCTGAGGTGTCACACTTTGTGTGAGGATGCATGTCTGTGATAAACATTGTGTACATATACGTATTTTGTTGTGTTTTACATTGGGTGTAGGAATGTGTATTGTGTTGTATTGTGCACTTGGTGTAGGTATATGTGTTGTATGTTAGGTATAGGTGCATGGTGTTGTATCCCATGTCTGGTTGTATGTGTGTGATGCATGCTATGTGTATGTGCACATGGTTGAGGATAAGGAACTAGGTGTTTGTCGAGAGTGGAAACCAATCTATAGAGTGTGTAATGAATAAAGACAAAGGTAGAAGCGAACTGTTTTGGTGTTTTTGGAGCACGCGTACCAGAAAAAACAGCCCCTTAGTAGTGGATTGTTACATGCAAAGGATCATAGTCAAAATTGGTTTTGTTAGTGGACAAAATTAAATGAGCACAACATTGTAAATAGCGGAAACAATGGATACATAAACATAAACTTAAACAAAGAGGTACATAAACAAAATGCTCAAATGGAGCAAACACATCAGTGATATATGGAAAAATATACCTTTATTGATTTCTGAAGGTAGAGGTTGAAAACAATTAGAATATCATACACTTGAAGAGAATTCTTTGAGATAGGGAGCTCAAAAATCCTGAGCAAGGGGGTTTCTTTTCCTCAATCTCTTCGCAAGTTTCTCCTCACTCTTAAAGAAGTGTGAAGAATTTCCAAAGGGTAGATTCCTCTTCGCTCACTAAGATGTTGGGTTGCTTAGAAGAAATTTGTCCAACATGCTAGTACTCTTCACTTCCTTGGTTTCAAAAATGGAATGGTGGTTTCCTCAAACAAAAATTTGGCCAACATAACAACGCTTGTTGTTTTGGCTCTCCCATGACCTGTTTCTATCAAGTTTTTCTAAATCCCTGTTCCCTCTCTTGGTACATGTATGGTAAAGACACATGAGTAGGACAAGATGATTTCAATGAGAACTGCACTTCTCCAATTCGACTCGAATTCAGTTGTACTAGGTTGATCTCATGTCAGAAAATTGGCTCCAACTGTGTAGAGTGGTTCTGGACTGCTAAGTCATTTTTTCTGTAACCGCGCGACTTTTGGAGGTTATGCCACACGTGTGTGTTTATCGAAGAAATATACGCGTGACCTTGGTTAATTTCCTTTATAAAAAATGGACCTTTGGAGAACTTTTGATATTTTAAATCTTCATAATGTATTCAGCTAGAAAAATGTCCACTTGTGCATTCTGTTAGAAAATTTTAATGTCTTATGGATTGTACTAATCGGTGTACGATTTTTATGTGTTAATATTTTCCCCCGTATGTATGAGGTTAGGAGAAAATGTATAGCCGAAAGGCATCATGTTTTCATTTCTTTTGGAGAGTCTAAGTAACTTTTGAAGAGATAGGATAGCTTGTTGTGGTGATGAGTAGAGAAAACCCCTTCACTAAGTATGAATGATACCCAAGCTCTGGTGAAAAAATATAATAATGGTGTGTCTATATGCAGCGGGAATGTCCCATGCTCACTATTATGGCTAAATGGAACTGATTACAATTAGACAACAACTGATTTGTGTCTAGTCAATGTGGTGGTTGTTGATGTGCTCATAACTGACGATGAAAATTGTTGATGCCCTCAGGGGCACTTTCTAGTCAAATAAGCAAAATATTCTTCTCCTATGCATATCTCAGTGAAGTAGTTGTTGATGGGTATTGTTGTATGAATAGGTATTTGGTGGAAGGAACCTCCCCGATATCATAATATAAGCACTGTTTAATGAGGTTCTTAGTGTTGCGGGCGTCTTCGACTAAGTGGTTGAACTACAAAAGTGACTATGTACGACACCACCTTGACATGAATGCTTGAGTTGATGTCAAATGTCAAGGGTACCAATGACATTATTGGGAAATAATGGTTCCCAATGTGCCACCCAAGGATATCCTGATTAAGGGAGGGAGTATCCAAGGTACTACCTCTTTTGTGGAATATATTTGTTGAAGTCGATAGGAAAGGGGTGTCATCCACCCAACAGGGTGAGTCAGGAAATCAATGTGAGATATGAACAAATTGTAATAACTTGCATTAGATAGTCATGATAGTGATGGCTATCGATATTGGAGGATACAGATAGCTATTATGAGGTTAGACCTTGATATAAAAACGTCAGCAATAAAAAACATGCTTTCTGATGATCTTGGAGTCATTAGGATCTCCAAGATGGGTGTAAGTGATTTTTGAAGGACGTGAAAATGGGGGTGATTTTATTATGAGTTGTTACCAAAGTTTATTAGATACTCTAGGCGGGAAAAGGCCATGAATTATAAAAATAAAATGTGGATGGGAGATTTTTTTTTTTTTTTTTTAAAAAAATTTTTGTACACTTGCCTAAAGAATAGGGGTTGGTTTGGATGTATAGCCATCGAGACGAGTGCCCCATGATGATAGTGACCTGTGTGAAGGTGTAATGTATTTGTTGAGGGTGGGGGTTCCATTGGTTGATATCCTTGTTAGGTGGACGAGGCGGGTGAAGTGGTAGAAATGGGGTATGCGATGTGGATGAATGATAGGCCAAATGTAGGATGTAGAGGTGCATCCATTAGTATTGCGAGAGGGCTCGTGAAATGGGGTGAATGCGTAATGAATGCAACATAATGAGCCTAAAATATTAGATATGCATGCAAGATGGTTCTTGGGCCAAACTGAGTGGTCATGGCTCCTTTGTCTGAATAAGGATCTACAATAATGAAGGGAGCCATGGGGGGGGGGGGGGGGGGTTCTATCGACGTCATGAATTTGTATCATGTACATGATGATAAAAATGGTAGAGATTATGGACATTATGGCACATTTAGGAGAAATGATGTTAGGATATGCAAAGCGTTTTAGGGGGAGGCCTATCATGCTGAGTGGATAATGATACCTACTCTTTTTTTGCTCGAACTGTTGGTTGAAGTTGACCATGTGTGATGTTCCTGCAATGGATACAACCAAAACCCAAAGTGAAAGCATCATTCAAGACATACATAAAAAATTAATGTTATGGAATTAGAGTGTTGGATATGAACATGACATGTGAGAGAAGCCGAAAAAATGACTTTTTTTATTTACAGGAATGGAGAGTTGCGTGATGAAGATGTCGTGGAATTGGTCTTCGCGTCTCTTTCGGTTTTGTCAACAGATATCCCAGGCTTCTGCAATGTACCCCAAGAGATGGAAGAAAGGGCGATAGATAGGGTCAAGGGGCCCAAATATCAATCATTTCTATTGCTCATATGTGGAGGTTAGAGAGATATCCTAAAGAATTTCTTACCATTGCAGTTAGCCTGTGCACTCAGGATTCGCGCAAAGAGAGACAAGTAAATGCTTGAGCCCTAGCCTTTGTTATTTTAAGTCTTTTAGGTTAGGTAAGTTGTATGTGGGTCCCCTATGCTACCTTTTTAAGGTCAACCTAGGTGACCACATGTGCAACTCTCCTTGAGATGCACAATCTTCACACAAAACGTGAGTTTTGGGCGAAGACTCTACATGAAAGGAGTATTCATATGCACGTTGCATTCATTTGAGTTTTGGGTTTGTGTAATGAACCCTTCTAGGGCTCATCGCGCATTTCCCAATATTTTGTGCATCGTCCACATGCCTATATGAGATACAAATGCATGCACTGTGCATTGTTCTAGAAGACAGACGCGCGCACCGTGCACCTGTTTACGAAACAAGAGCATGGTGGTGGAATTTTGTTTTTGCCCCCATTTTTTATTTTTTGATGACCTAAGGTGTTATCACCAAACAATTGATCATCTAGCCTAATTTACTAGATGGATTGAAGTACACCATGTAAATCCAATTTTACCATAGTAAAATTGCTTTCACTATGAGAAATTACCTAATAAACCACCTTTATTAAGTAATTTATAGTTAAACCCATGAATAATAATTAAACAAATCACTATTTATTTTATATTCTTCTAGGAATAATTAATTAAACCATTGTTTTATTATTATTCCTTGTTAAATTTGACCCAATCATGAAAAATAAATAGATAAATCATTATTTTTCTTAATTTTTCTCTAAGAATAACTAATTAATCATTTATTAATTATTATTCTTTGTTAAATTTGACTAAATCCCTTAGGAATAATAAAATAATTCATTACTTGTTTATTATTCCTTAACTAATTCCTTGAGATAATAAATAAATCATTTATTTATTTATTATTTCTAAATAAAAGTTTAAATACCTTTTCCATGTTAAACAAATATAATAAAATATTCCAAGTGGTAATTCCAAGAATGGGATCAATAATATTTTATTATTGCTCATTATTCGAGGATAGCTCAATAATTTGTTATAAATAGGAGGGTTCTCCGTTCATTATTCACTTTTGATTATTTTCATTGTTGCACACCATATTTTTGTTGGGTTTTCACATTATAGAGGAGAGAGAATCTACAGAAGCTGAAGACATTTGAGGATAGCCAAGAAGCCATCCCATACAGGGGAACTGGTAACATTTATTTGTTCTCTTCACACGTGTTATTATAAAATTATTCTTTACATATCTAGTTTCCATTGGATGTTTTGGGGTTATTACTCTTTCTTTTATTGTTTAACTATGATTGCAACATAGATGAAAATTTTGGTAGGTTTTGCTTCTATCAATAGTTGGATATCTACAATGTTTATCAATCATTTCTATTGCTGAGATTTTTTGTCATCCACAATCTTAAGTGGGTTCTTTTCGTACATCATTGAGAAGAAAACACTACAACAAATTGGTGACTCTGGTGGATTTTATACTTCAGGTCCAAAAACCTAGTTGACATTTGCTTTTCAGCTTAGGGTTTCTTCTTTTTTCAATTCTATTAATGTTTCCTAGTGTTTTAACCCTAGATCTGATAAATTTCTGACTTCTGCAAGCTTTCTAGTCGTTTCCGTAGGTTACAAGAACTAATTGCAACAAAGGCGACACTTTTTTTACAAAATCTACAGATCGGTAGTCTAAGAACATAAATCACAATTTTCAGCCCAAAAGGTGCTATCTAGGCTCCAGAACGTAGCTTTTAGCACAAAAAGTGTGATTCCATCAAAAAATAGGTCAGAACTTGCGATTTCTAGGTTTTAGGGTTTTTCTCAGATCTCTTTCTAGGTTTTTCTGAGAGCTATTTGTTGGTTGTCTAACCTTTATCTCATCCCTCTTAGGCCTTGATCCATTATGATCTACTCATTGAAGTCAAATTTAGCCTCCCCTAGGGCTTCTAGTACACTTCCACCTTTCTAGGAGGAGTTTAGCTGAGTGAGAAGTCTAAGTTTTTGCAACACTTTTAGTTGCATTTTCCAGATCTGTAACCTTTTGTTTTAGATCTAATAAGATAGCTTGCTACCATCCATAGTTTCACATTTAAACTTATTTGGCCATTCCCTTAGGGTCCCATCAGTTGCCCTAATTGTTTCACCCATCTCCCTATCGTTTTGCAACAATCTTCCTCTTTGGGTTTTTGTTGTTGCTACATCACTTTCCAACAGTTGAGTCACTTGACCCCAGTCACACCGAAATTCAAATCTCTTTACTGTTTCAATGTATTTCCCATTGGTTTAACCACCAAGCAGTACATTGTTTGCAAACTCAGTTTGGGTGGGGTTTAGTTAATTGTTTTGTTGTTCATTTTCTGTTATTTATTTCAGTTTATTTGCAGCAATATTTTTTCTTTTTTACAAACACAATCTAGGCTTAATCAATTAATACACTTACACACACAATCACACCATAAGCAAAGGGCATTTGGTTTACACCACCAAGCCAAGACTTAACATAATAAATTTATCTCCCTGCATTGAGATAAAAGATATATTTTTTATCTCCCTTCACCATTTTAGTGTTATCTGTGTCCTTCCATCATTGCACCACCAAGGCGTGAGTTGTAGAGACTATTAGGCCTTCAACACCAATTTTTGCTTGGGCGTATTACTCCTCCCTGTCAAGTTCTTGTTCATAGTGCTCCGTGTTCCCATCCTAACTCTTCTCCTGGTCGTTCTAATTTCTCATATGATTCTGACCCTCCTTCATCGCATATCGTCACCATGTATGGACCCACAACTACTATAGGAACACAACGTGGTGGTGGCTCAGGTTCTACATCGGTGGTCACATCAGCAGGAACAATCTCAGGAACCGTTTCGGCAGCCCCCATGCTCCCCTTTATGGCTGGGTTAAGTCTACCATATCTTAACCAGATGATAAACGACCCCATACACCATGATTTTGGTTGGCCCTCTATGTCGACTAAGTTTCCCTTAGACATCCCAAAGTTCAAGGGTATTGTTGGAGAGGATCCTAGCAACCATGTTCGATCCTTCCACATGTGGTGTTCATCCAAATCCATAACCGATGACTCCATTCATCTTCTTCTCTTCCAACACACGCTCACTAGAGAGGCTCAAAAATGGTATGTAGACCAACCCTCCACCTATCATTCATTTTTCACAATGCTTGCTAAATCATTCCTTCCATATTTCCAATTACCTCTCCGGTATGACGCTGGTATGGAGCTATTGACCACATTCAGTCAGTCCTCCGCCACTCTCCTTTCTCACCATGTTCAAGATTGGTGTCAAAGCAGAAGCACATGTCGTGCCCCACCTTTCAAAGACCATGTCTATCTATACTGGTTTATTAAGAGCCTTTTATCCCCCATCGGGAAAGATGTCGTGTCCCATTTTCCTCAGACCGAGGAAGAAGCTCTCAAGACCACCTTGAGATATGATCTGATTTATGCACAATTCGGTTATGTCTATACCATCATTCTAGACCTCCCTCATCCTGCAAGTGCCAATGCATTTTGGGCATCTCATGCCGCCAACGGTATCGTTGGATCCTTTCACATTCTTCACCATATACTCAGCAAAGTTATGGCTATCCATAGGGGGGCACCAGTTCCTCCAACATTTATGCCCCTCCTGCCAGCAAAATGTTTCTAGGGCCCCAATCCATCTACCAAACTATTTCTCCTTCGTATGCACAACCTGGCACTCCATCCCCTTAAGAATTAGCACCGCACCATCCCATGCACCCTCAACCCCAGCAGCCAGCACCCCCTCAAGGCCAGGTGTTTACGTAGTAGAGTGATACCAATCCCAAAAATTCGAAGAAAAAGAATAAAGGGAAGGGTAACAAGGGTAACCAGGGTAACCAAGGTAATTAGCCTAGTGAATCTTAGGGGAACCAACCTAACACCAACAACCAGCAACAGGGCAACCATCTCAAGAAGAAAAAGGCTATTTATACAAATAAGACTTGTGCATGTTGTGGTGTACATGACCACTATACACATGAGTGTCCCCTCTTACCCCAGATGCACCAAATGTGGGAAGCTCAAGCAGCTTCTCAAGGCCAACAATCACCTTCAAATATTGTGCCATCTCAATCGGGCGTGCTAAGAAATCCTGTCCCTCAGCAAGGATTTGTTGTTGCTCAACCCCATCTAGGTCAAGCAGCCCACCTCCCCCAACCTTCTGGTCCGGGTGACTACCAGATCCTCATGATGGATTCTGACGAGGTCAATACCTCTAATAAACAACCAGATCTTTAGCACTTTGTTGTTACCATCTCAGCCAAGTGATCCGGATCCACCCACCCATGACCTCCTTCATTTGTGAGTGCCTCTCCTTTGTTTCCACTAGGAACTATTCCTCTAGGTCTCAACCACCCAAGAACTCTTTCGCTGGGACATTACCTTACAGGCCAGATACCCTTCTTATTTCCTCCCTCGGGAATATTTTATGTGCATGTCATGGCTTTGTCAGTCCTTCCTAACATGACTTTGGGGATCCTAGTATCGTACATCAATCGCCCAGCAAACACCTCGCTTGGTCAACTAAAACCTTATCATGATTTGACCCCAAATCAATTGGTCCCTACGACTCTTGTCGCTGCTACAGTTCCATCACAACCTCAATAGGAACCCACTCCTGTTTCGAAAGCATCCAGACAGAGGGGGCAAAGCCAGGAGGAATGAACCTATGGGCAAGGCTCCCTAAGCTTCTCCAGCCCCCAAAGCCCGAAATCCATCACATTGGTGTGCTTTGTGTGAAGTCGTGCAGCATGCCACCAATAATTGTCTTGAACTTCCTGGACTCAAACATTTGGTTCATGTGGCATTCCCTGAGTCAAGTATCCCAGAAGTCCATGTTAACTTTCCAGGCCCACCGAAGAAACTTAAAACACTATGCACAAACCACCCTTGTGCCCTATGTGATCTTCATGGTCATTATTCCCATTTTTTCACTTGTCTCAATGAATTTCACAATTTCCCTGTGCCAATTCATGAATATGAGGCCACTCGTAGTAGAGCCTCTACCTGTCTACTTATGGATTCTGGTACCACTAGTCAAGCAGAATAAGGAGACTCTCGCCCCACTATTATGATCCCTCCCATCGATATCCAAATGATGGACACTATGGTCCATATCCTTTACCTATCGTCATGTTTGATTTCCTCGCAAACAAACCTTTCAAATATTTCTATGAGCGTTTATATCAAACCTCCTTCAATGGAATCCCAGGTCTCAACATCGGTATATCCTCCATCTACCAGTCCATTGTCTACCATTCTAGATGATGCATATGTGAACATTATTTCTCAGGTTGATGCACCATGTAATGCTACCACACCATGTAGTGAGTCTTCCTCTTGTCCGCCCATCTCCTGGCCTAATGAGGGCACCATGGAAGCTATGTCTACCCCTGATCATCCCTACCCTAAAGTAAGGGGACATCTCTTTAGAGGATTTTGAAGGCCTTTTCCTTCTTAATTATCTCAATGCACTCTACCTCAGGAAATTTCGCTCATAGAACATCCCTTTTATTTGTGTGTCTTCATTTCTACCATGAAGTTAGGTATATTGCATAATCTCCTATATTGTCTTTTTCACCTTTTAGATGGATCCATCATCCACACCATATATTGATCATGACGATGGTGCAAGCACTTCTCTCAGAATCTAACCTTGATATCCTGGGCCATTTTTACTACCCTGCATATGTTAGTCCCATCAAATGGCATGTGCATTAGATCTGCCAGCAATAATCAGGCCGAATATGATGTAGTGATAGGCTTGTTAGTCGATGCCCTCGCTCATCGCATCCTTCATATTCATGTTCATTTAGATTCCTTGCTACTTGTCATGAAACTAAATGGTGTGTATCATGTACATAACCAAGTCATGTTTAGAAAATATCCACGAGTGAAGCTATTGGTACGTGAATTTGAAACCATTACCTTTAGTCATGTTCCTAGAGCCCAAAATCACTATGTAGATACCACTGCAAATAACATTCTAGATTGGCATTTATCACATGTATACCACAGAAGATAACCATAAACAAGCAAATCGAAAACCATTATCGTCATCTAAAATGCATAATCATATTATGTATCATATTACTGTTTGGAGCCCATAAATCTAAATACATCTGGTACGCCCTTAGCATACCGGGGGGAGCAATAAGCTCCTACATCTCCTATGGAGGATTTCGTGCCAAGTTGTGTTGATATGCTTGAATCCATTTTTCGAGCACTCGGAACACAATGGCACTCCAAAAACTCCTCGTGCTAGGGGACATCATTCCCACCTTTTCATACAAGATCAATCCCCTCCACATCATATGTTTGTGGGCAATATCCCATGCTTTTATGCATGATGGTGTTCCCCTAGCCATCTTGTCAATTAAATCTCAGCCTAGAGTCCCATTGAATCTAGGTATGGTCAATTATCCTCCCATTCCTTGGATAGTTTGTCCTACCGGCCTCTCCGTCATTCCATATGTACATCACATATCGTAGTCATTTGATACCATATCTTCAAATATTCTACTATATTACCACCTAGTCCCCATGTTTGACTTAGTGGATGAGGATGATTCTAGACCTCCTCTAGTAGTTCATTCTCATTTTTCTATTCCCTTAATTCTTCACCAGGAACCATTGTTCTAAGAAGAATTAAGGCCACTTGCTTGAAATTCACAAATCTGGATTCTGACGGTGTTTTGTCCGCTATGATCTCCACAGAATTTAGGGCCTTTTCCTCCTCTCCAAATTCACCACATCTCACTTAGAAAATGAATCTAAATTAGAGGGAAAATGCCCTTTTATAGAAAGATCCCTAATTCTTCTATCACCCATTGCGACTAGAACATAGCTCAGCTTGATGAACCATCAACACCATTGGAAAGCTATCACCGAGCTCTATAATGGGTCTTCCTCAGTTCTTGATGATTTGACACTTCACCAACAAGCCTTTTTTCCAAGAAGGGTCACTTTCTTACGTCTCAAAATTGAATTTCATCATAAAGCGATAATCGTAATTTGAGGTCCACCTCCTCTAAATACTTGTCATACCAGATGTCAATTGTCATAGTGAGTAACCATCATTTACTCATGTTTTCATGGTCCCCACTGGGCCTCGTCTATGTGACAGCGCCATTGAGTCACCCTTGTTCAAAGCATCCAAGATGAGTCACCCTTGCATTCTTGGTGTCTATTTCATGTCCCATCATATCATGTCATGGTTTTCCATCCATATTTTCATACCGTTCATCCCGTGTTGCCCATTGTGGCCTCCAGTTATACTGTCCCCATCCCCTCTCGAGTTAAGTCAGTTGTTGCCAGGTCAACCATGCACGTTATGCTCTCATAAGGGAAGTCATATGTTTGTCCCTCAGTCCCACTTTTCCCATTATCCCTAGTGTTAGTGCATCAGTCACATTACTATTCTCCCTCGAGATTTAGTTGGGCATCCTCATTGCCTCATCTATCATGGGCCCTATTTTGTCGACATCAACTCATTTATTCCAGAAGAATGACCTAGAGGTTGGTGTATCTCGGTTCCAACTTCCATTCTTGTTTAACACCTTGGATCAAGCAGAGCGTCCCATTATTGCTCTTTTATTTGATCGTTCTTGTTCGTGATCCATACACTTGATGGTCCAGTGATGAAACACACTATACCAGTGATTCCCGGGTGTGTGTGATATGTTTCCAGACCTCTTGAGGGGTTGGCCCTTCAGGTAGCCCCCACATGCCTAGATGCATACCTACTATGCTATATCCTCAGATGCAGTTCCGCAGAGTTGATGGGTTCTTTTCCTACCAATTGCAGTGTCCATAGCATGCACGTCTCCCTTAGATGATCCATTTACTTTTGTAGAGTTACAAAGCCCTTCCTTGTTCTGTAGGGCTTTCCAGTTGGTCTAGCCTCCCTCCCACCCATTTCATGAGGGAAGGGGCTTTGTATCTCATGTACTTAGATATTATTGTATTCAATCCTGGCTCATGTTTTTACAAGGTGCATTATGTATATGGGACACATTCTATTATTTTCCGTCTATTATGATAGCATGTCATGTAGCATTCAGCATGTACTTTATTGCTCGGTTTCATATTTCTGGGCGAACCATTATTTTTGTACTAAGTTATCTTGGCAGGTATGGGTATGCCTCCCTCGCCTCATTGAGGTCAGGTACCACAACATAAAAGGAGACTTGCACTATTCTCACCCCTATGTCACTATCCTCTCTCAGATTCAGCTTCATTAGTCTCTCTCTCTCTCTCCCCTTAACTCCCATGTGTCCTCTAAGTGATTGTGTCTTTACAAAGTACTTCAGTCATACGTTTTTCTCCTAACACTTCTACGTTGGAGGGAAATCTATTATCACAAAAAAATTGATCATCTAGCCTAATTTACTAGATGGGTCGAAGTACACCATGTAAAGTCAATTTTACCATAGTAAAATTTCTTTCACTATGAGAAATTACCTAATAAACCACCTTTATTAAGTAATTTATAGTTAAACCCATGAAGAATAATTAAATAAATCACTATTTATTTGATTTTATTCTAGGAATAATTAATTAAACCATTGTTTTATTATTATTCCTTGTTAAATATGACCCAATCATGAAAAATAAACAGATAAATCATTATTTTTCTTATTTCTCTAATAATAGTTAATTAATCATTAATTAATTACTATTCTTTGTTAAATTTGACTAAATCCCTTAGGACTAATTAAATAAATAATTATTTTTTTATTATTCCTTAACTAATTCCTTGAGATAATAAATAAATCATTTATTTATTGTTTCTAAATAAAAGTTTAAATACTTTTTCCCTCTTAAACAAATATAATAAAATATTCCAAGTGATAATTCCAAGGATAGGATCAATAATATTTTATTATTTCTCATTATTCGAGGATAACTCAATATTTTGTTATAAATAGGAGGGTTTTCCATTCATTATTCACTTTTGATTATTTTCATTGCTGCACTCATTGTTGTAAGTCTGATTATTTTCATTGTCACACACCATATTTTTGTTGGGTTTTCACATTATAGAGGAGAGAGACTCTATAGAAGCTGAAGATGTTTAATGATAGCCAAGAACCCATCCCATAGAGGGGGGCTAGTAACATTTATCTATTCTCTTCGCATGTGTTATTGTAAAATTATTCTTTACATATCTGGTTTCCATTGGATGTTTTCGGGTTATTACTCTTTTTTTTTACTGTTTAACTATGATTGTAGCATAGATCAGAATTTTGGTAGGTTTTGTTTCTATCAATAGCTATAGATCTACAATATTTAGCAGTCTTTCTATTGTTGAGATTGGTTTTCATCCACAATCTTAAGTGGGTTCTTTTCATACATCATTGAGAAGAAAACACTACAAAATAAGGGGTTCTCTTTTTTTACTTGTGGCATCCTAGCTGGCAGTATGATTTGGAGGGAGAGAGATTGGGTGCTTCTCCGAAATGTTGTGTCACAGAATGTTGGAGTGAGACATCAACTAGCACAGTGGGGGTTAGTGAAGTTTCTTCAAAACCTGTTGATGAAGTCACAGGACAGGTTCCTGCAATATTTGGTTAGTTGTTGGGATGTGGATCATCAAATGATGATTATTTGTCTTACAGACCTGTCGATATCGGTGCACACTAACATCTATTTCATCACTAGTTTGATGCCATGAGGATAGGTGCTTTCCTATCCACTTCCAGGAGGGCATGCTAGCATGAGGGTTTGGGCTAATGGGCACTACGACACTGGCCCTATTTTAGATGGCTGTGTGAGGACCATAGGCAATCTTAGATCTAGCTGAGTGAGAAGCGTTGGCTATGATCGTCAGACTGGTGGGGTTGACATCCCCCAATCAATCCTTAGGGCTGCATATATATTAGTTTGGCAACAGCTACAGGAAGGGGCATTCTTTGACTGGGTATGACCATTGCATCAGGTGATGATGTCTCAACTTACTCAAGTTCAACATTTGACGCTGAAGAGATTTTGTTACAAGAGTTTGCTTTGTAGCATAATCTATGAATGGGTGGTTATGGTCCACCTTGTTCCTACAGTAACAGCAAGGCATCATTGGGAGCCTCGAATGCGCTGTTGGGGAAGGGCGATGTCGTGGGATGGTGGACGAGAGGTGGGTCATTATTGGGATGACGTGGTACAACGTTGGTTTGAGTCCAAGCCCTAGCTGATTTTGGACTACACATATCACAGTGTTGACTTCCAGGGAGATCCCAAGATGGGGCTTCCTCCAAGTGCCACATAGGAACCAACAACTATATTGTTGTTATTTATGAATTTGTATACATATTTGTTTTTTCATGTATTTATGATTTATGATGATATTGAAACTATGATCGTTTTAGTTGCATATGCGAGGTCGCAGGGACATCCACTAGTCTATCTAGTTGGTCACGATCTGAGGCACATGGGCATTGTCGGGGAAGTGCTTGTTCGTGAGAGACTGCAGGAACTGAGTCCTGTAGGATAGGGTCCCTACGGTTAGTTTTTGGGGTTATTTTAAGACAACTTTGTAAAATTCTTGTAAAGAATGTAAGGTCTCCACAAAATGTGGATGCAGAGCACATGACTAGATAGGAGTCAAAGGGGTTTTTACCCTCTTGTTTGGGTAAGTGATAGTTCAGTTGTTGAGGCTCACCCATTGTCCATAAAACACGGTATTGTATTAAATAAATTTATATATAGTTGAGTCATAGTGAGTCTTAGGAATAACTTTGAATGAAGATTATTGTCTTGGGCAAGTGCTAAGGCAGAAAAGCTTTGTTTCACGTACTTATGTGAAAGGGGAAGGCTCCTATAGCTGAGTGCTCAAAAGGCCTTGGTAAGTCCACAGCAAAGTGTGCAGACCCTTGCAGCTGAGTGTTCATGGTGGAGAAGTTTGTAAATTTAGTGCTAGAGCTAAATAAAGACCGATTTTGAAGAAATATCTTACATCTGACTATTATTGTTAAATTCATTTATATTATGTTCTGTCACTCTATAATATTTTTTCTGTGGAATAATGTATAAATGATGCACAAATATACTCAATCTATCATATTTATGCATGTCTTAAGTAATAATCTATGTTCGCAAAGTTAAGGGTTAATTCTATTATGATTTCTAATGAATTGGGTAGATCCGTGTGATGACATATCGAGGATTATTAACTAGTGTGTGAAAATGGATGGTTTTCCTATCTAGGGCCTGCAAATACTGATCGCAGACCTTCATGAAGGTCTGGAAGCCATTTCCTTAGAGTTATAGTATCAAGCTATAGAAGGATATCGATCCGCATGAAGGTAGATCTAAGCTACAAAATCTTAAGACCACTTATCACTCTGTCTCTGGATGCAAAAAACGGGTTCTAGCATCCCCCAATACTGCTTTGGGTGATACTGCAACCTGTGCTATGTAGGTTGTTCCTAAAAGGGACAATAGTTAGGGTTTTTTTGGTTGGTGTGAACAACTCTAAACCTGGGTCAAGCCCCCTTAAGATAAAAAATGGTTCTGTTGCTGGGACCGAGATCTATCTAAGATATGTGTGATAAATGGTTCCCTACGAAGAAAGAGATTAACAAGTGGATTGACCGAAAAGTGCATGCATTCATGGCTCAAGAGAATAGGAGCCCTAAATTATCCAAAGAGCACTAGTTGCATATATTTTTGTACACAGACGAGACCAACATGTTCTTATGTTTCTTCCCAGAAGAACTACATGAGTGGTTGTCTAAATTGGTTGATAGTCAGGGGATGTGGAGGCTTGATGGTCCTAGAGTGTGGACTCCTAAGCTGGTGTGATGTCTAGAAGCATCAAAAAGAAATATCGTGTGGGTTGTGGATCACTGGATTGATCGCACGTTAGGAAGCTTTGTGACTTATTTCGTGATCAATAGGAATATCAGCTATAGCGAAGTGGAACAAAGGAAAATATAGGATTATTAATTATTGTGTGAAAGTGGATGGTTTTCCTCTCTAGGGACTGTAAAGACTGATCGCAAACCTTCGTGGAGGTCTTGAAGCCATTTCCTTAGAGTTATAGTACCAGGCCATACAAGGATATAAATTTGTGTGAAGGCAGATCTGAGCTACAAAATATGAAGACCACCTATCATGTTGTCTCTGGAATTAGAAATTTGGTTCTAGAATCCCCCAATACTTCTTTGGGTGAGACTGCAACCTATGCTATGCAGGTAGTTTCTGAAAGGGCCAGTAGTTAGGATTTTGCTGGTTGGCGCGAAAAAATTTGAACCTAGGTTAGGCCCCCTTAAAACAACAAGACCACCGCCTACTCCTTGTGGTGGCTCATAGTGACCGACGTAGCAGCCTCCTCCTGAGATTGATGGGCCCTCCTGAGAGGGGGATATGGCTACGGAGAGACTGTTCACATCCGTTGAGGAGGCCAAGGTGCAACGAGATGTTGTTGAGGCGGAGTTATAGCGGTACCATGACTCCTAGGGATGAGTGGAGTCCCTAATCAAAGGTGTTGCCTTTGAGGGATGGGCTCACCTTCGAGAGGTTGTGGTTGAGGCAATGATATCCTAGGAGCGAGAGAATCATCAAAATTTGCACCGTATTTCTATGGCGATGGCTACAACAATTCCTATATTGACTCCTACTACAGAGATTGGGCCACTAGGGCCCTAGGGAGACTAGTTATGTATTTTTGTTTTTTAGTCGAGATGATGCATGTACTAGGGCAAGCACTCATTTATGAGGATGATCCCCTCTATTTTTTCCTGCTTATTCTTCTTGGTCATGGGAGAGTGATTTTTTGTACTCATATATTTTTTGATGTATATACGAGGTTATTTTTGACGACTCCCATGATGTGATACATGCGTCCATACTTCTTCGTGTATTGTTACATTTAGGTTTATAGATGTATCTTGTGTTGATGTTTTTATATATCTTAGTAGTTATATATGTGTGATGCATTCCAACCTCGGATTTGATTAGCGATGTGATCAACTATATGATTTTGATCTTTGAGTATATGTGTAAATGTGAGTTGATCAAAATGTCTAGCTAACCTTTGTGCATGCAGATGCTTCCAAAAAATACATGGATCACAAACTTCGAATTCCCTATCTAAATGTGATACTACGAGCTGGGAATCAATGAATACATGCAGGTGCCAGATACCTAGGTGGTGGGAATCGACCAAGAGGCCTATGAAGGCATCATATTCTGGTTGATTGTTGGTGGCTGGCCCAATACAAAGTCCATTGAAGAGACGAGGTGTCCGGTTAGGAGATTATATGACCCATGCTGCAGTAGTGAGATTTTGTGACCATCGAGATGCGCTGTCAGCAAACCCACGGTGATAAGATGGCAGAAGATCCATCTGTTGACATGAGATGAGAGAGAAATTTTTAGAATACATCCATAGTGAGGTGATCATCATAAACAATAAGTCATTTTGCATACATGCTTACTCTAACATTTTATGGATGAAATTTTTTGAGGTAGAGACCATTGATAGGATTTTTTAAGAAAGTCTCGTCAGGCTCTTATAGTATGTATGCCTCCTTGGGGAGGAAATTATTAATGGTGTATGGGCCCTTCCAAAGGGTTTCTAACTTTCCAAGTCCTATAGTTTCTTGGACAACATCGTAGCTAAGGACTAAATCTCCCTTAGTGAATGTTCGAGGGGTGATGTTGCGGTCGAACGAGGCCTTGACCCTCTTATTGTGGGGTTCATTGTTCTGGAAATTCATGTGGTATAAAGGTATTAATTGTGCTATGGGAAGGGTTTCTATGAACTGGTTTGGAGATAACTGAATAGATTGTATGAGAGGTGATGCTACTCATGGTGTGGGATGTTGATGCCTCATTCTCGTTTTGCGATGAGATATCTTATGGAGGTATCCATCTCTAGGACAATGTCTTGTTGTGGCATGGCATTTTTTTGTGGATTTTTTTTAGTGCTACTCTTGCTGCACAAAACTATGTAAGGTACTAGAAATTCCTTGTATGGTGGAATTGAGAGCATATGTGAAAATAACACCCTATAATTTTTTTTTGGTTTGAGAGGTTCTTATAGGGGATGTGGGCCACTAAGCAGAAGATGTCATTGACCTTACTTAGTTAGGGGAATTTATTGATCAAATGGTTGGGTTTGTCACATAATGAGCATGTGATGGGTGACTTTCTTTGCGAGGTGGTTTTTTATTGCTTTTGGCCTAGTCTAGAATGATGATTGTGATGGGAGGTGAAATGATGAGGGCCTAGCTTTATTTTCTCCTCAAACACATATAGGACATCTAGGGATCCTTCTTCACTAGGTGGGGGGATGGGTTCTATGGATTCATTATCTGAGTCTAGCAAATAAGGATTTTCCTTTACGAATTTACATACGAAATTGAATGTTTTGTGGAATTGGGGAAGGTGAGGGCGCCTCCTTTTGTGATAGTTCTCTTTGCATATAGTGCATATATGGTGTTGATTTTTAGGTTTTCTTCTTTGAGCCTCTTGGGTGATTGGGTGGACCTAGTAATCTGTCCATGTGTTTCAGGCAGGTGCAAAGTTGGAAGCAACCTCTTCCTTAATGTAGAATATTTTTGGACACTTGTCGTCTTGTGGAGGTGGGGTTGTTTCTATTGGCTCATTCATGTTGGCTTGCATGAGACCTTTGAGTGTCTCCTGGAGTTTAAGGATATTAAGACAATGATGAGTATAGTGTCCATATTTATTGCATATAGCACACACATGGTTGGAGCATACATCCTTTACGCACAAGGTTGCACGGTTATGGAGGAGTTGGAAGTTTCTCTTTTCTTACCGTTTTGTTTCATCCTTCTATCGGCTCCAGTTATGGTAGGAATTAGATGGTTTTGAGTGGCGGTGGTCCCTTGAGGTGGAGGTACAAGGAAGCTTACTTCCTTCATGTGTCCTTACTCACTTGACATGATCACGGGGATTAGGTACCAAACTGGTATTGCAAGAGCCATATTTCATAATGTGAGCATTTCCATGGCTTGGTGTGAGAGAAAACTCAGTGGAGGACATAAGAAGGGGGATGCTTAATGACTTGACGTAAAATCATGAATTATTCAGTTTTAGGGGGTGGGCTATTTTGGATTGGTTCTGGGGTTTTGGGATGTTTGATGAATTCATCATGCACACCAGTATTTGGGACAAGTTCTTTATCTTACTGGAGGTTCTCCTAGGAAGGTTCCTAGGAGAGTTGATGGCTTAAAATGGCCAAGGCTGAGCTCAGTGTAAGTAGTGATCACCTCATGGGAGGACAAGACTAAGGGAAACACTCCATCTGGAGTGGGTAAGGTTCCCTTTTTGTAGTATGTAAGTTGGTCAATAGTGATGATCTTTCCTTCGTGGGGAAACATCATTGTTCTGAATACCAATGAGGTGACTGCGAGCAGTTCGTACATATAACTTTGTCTTAGGAGGATGTTATAATCCAACTAGGCGTCCAGTACTTCAATGTCCATTAGCATAGTTTTTCCAGCCAACCTCACTAATACATTAGGGTAAAAGCCAATGAGGGCTAAAGGGCATCTATCGTATGCTCTGAGCATTAAGTCATAAGGCTTATGTTTAGGGGATCCTAAATTTTTCCAAATGTATTTGGACATGATGCATGTGGAAGCCCCTTCATCGATGATGAAACGATGGATGTAGATATTTTGGACTGAGACAGGGATTTGGAAAGTGATGGCTGAGGGTAGTCGTGGAGTAGCTTTGTCCAAGTCAAAGACCATGAGGCAGGAATTGGATGGGTCAGTTGCACCTAAAGTGCAAAGTAGGGCTTTCCTCTCGGCTGAGCATGTCTGCAGGACTTCAAGCACTGACATAGATGATGATGATTGAGCTAAGTCATCGAATATGATGTAACTATGGGCAGATTTTGAGTTGTGCCCTGTGCGCTGTAAGGGTCCTTTGAGCATTTTAGGCATGGCATCGATGGAAGGTTGTGTGATTTCAATGATCCAGATGGTATGTCCATAGCCAAGGTGGACAGATTGTGCTCTCTAGGAGTCTCATAACTTAAATGCCTCACTTGTAAGAGGATTTCCTCTTTTGTCATGAAGATATCACGGTTATGAGTATTATTGAGGCTCCCTCAAGATGAGTGAGTTTGGGGAGTTTTTTGTTATGTGTTAACAATTCCCTAATGGAGGAAGGGGTCCTCCATAACTGTAATTTGTTGGTCGCCTTGCACCCTATTATCCTGTATACTTTTCAAATCAAGAAGTTGAGGAGAGTGATGGATATAATGGCCATACTCTTCGCAGATAGCGCATGAATGATTAGTCCGAGGACTAGTGTGATTTCCCTCTTTCTGCAAGTTATTGTTGGCTATACCATGGTTTGGGTTTTGGTTGGGGTTATCCCTTCCCGATGCCCTTGGGGGTTGTTTTTGATTGCTGCCTCCCTGCTTGGGTTCTCCCTTTGGCTTATTTTTAGGTTTTTACCTAGCATTGTTAGAAGGATTAACTAAATTCAGTTGTTCTTCTAATTGTTGTAGTGAAGCAAGAGAAGGTTGCAATAGATTCACCCGTGCATTATTTTGCATTGGAAAAATATTTTGTTGCGATGCTAGCAAAGGAGAATATTGGTTCTCTTTTCCCTGGTTAACATAATAATTCGGGGGAGCAAATGTCTTATCCGTACTCCAGGAGGAGTATTTACTTCCCTGAGGGTGATGATATGAGCCTCCTTACGGGGGATGGAATTGCTTAGCCCTATTAACTATATTCTACATAGGTGTGGGTTGACCATTAAAATACCCTGTATTTTGTAATGGTGGTGTAGCATCATATGATGGGCCATTAACTGGATATGCAAGGTGTTGATAATTATTGTTGTGATTTCTTTGGAATAGGGCCCCAATTAGTCTTTTAGTAGCATTGGATGTGCCTATGATTTCTTGATAAGACTGCAGCCATGAGGTGTCTGGGAGCACGGGATAAATGTACCCATACTGGTTATAGATAAGCTCTAGTTGTTGGGATTTACTAATGGCTTGTTCCTCGGTTTGCGAGAATGTTTTAGCAATGCCTTTAGATATTTCAGAGGTAAGGGATATCAAGAAAATGTCCAAGAGGACTTTGTCTTCAAAGTCAATTTTTCACAGGCTACGACATTTCTGCCATTCATGTTGGTCAATGGTTGCCATTGATGTCAACCCAAGCAGCACCAGGTGCTACCTCAATATTGCATGGGCATTTTGACTTAACTTAATAATATATGCACTATTAGTCTACTCTATTTTTTAAGCTCCTAAAATCCCTCCAATGTTCACTTGTTGAAGCCCATCTCGACTCAAGTCATTTCTATAAATTGCAACTCTCATAACCTCCTCATGAAAGAAATTTTAACGAAGTATCTTGTGAGAAGACCTCTGTAATTTTTCGACCCTCATGAGCTTCAAACATAGGATATCTTGCAGGGAGTTTAAGGCTTCATTGAGGTCTAGTTAGATCACAAAATTATGATCAAGTTTGAAGGTCTATTTTGAAGCAAGTTTAGAGTCTTGGATTTTAGGATTTCACTACTTCAAATAGGACTTCGTGACACTTTCCCTATAATATTTTTCTGTGAATCTTCAAAAAATCTTGATGAACCTTGTGACCTCATTTCATATCTTGATTCACTATAGTTTTAGAGATATGATCTGATGGAGTTAAGGTTTTTGTAGGCTCCCAATTTCCATGTCAAACAAGTGACCTTGGGAAAACCGTCATAACTTTCTCTCCGAGAATTGGATTCAAATTCCGTAAACAATGAAAGAAATAGGATGGAATTTGGTTTCTTCAGTATCGTGTTCGTGGCTGAAGATCGAAACAGTGACACATGGAACTTCGTACAAATTTTATATTTTGAACAAATCTATAATCAAGTCGTCGTGGGAGATTGGGCATAACTCTTTCTTGAGGAATCCAATCTCGATCAAACCTGTGGGGTTGGAAAGAGTACTCAGATAGAAATCACAAGATGAAATTTGATACATTGGAGATCTGAAATTACATAGATACAATAGATTCAATATCGAGCTCCTATAATGTAAGAAAAAGGATCACTTTAGTAAGGAACGGACATCAACAGTCAAGGGTAAGTCTTCTATAGCAAGGTATGTATTATTAGTGTTTCCATTTAAAGATTGAATATCATCTCTGGCATGTGTTTTTGTAGGACAGTGTAAGTAATTTGATTGTACACTTTAGGACAACTCAGACACATACTAAAAGGACATGTAATGCCAAAGTAGCATTACTTGAAGAAAGCATGAAAGTACCTCAATAGCTGCAAGTGATCGAAGAAGTTGTGTCAAGTCAAATGTTAGTTCTTGTCAAAATTCAATGTTGTAAAAGATCATCATTGTAAATTTGTAAAAGAGTCATCATTGAAAGAGTCAATATTGTAAAAGAGTCAAACTGCCCTGAGTCAAAGAGGCATTGTTGGGAGCTATAGGAGTCATTGTTGGTACGATGTCATGGTTGGGTTGCAGGTGATAGTGTGATTGGGTGCTCAGTCAAGGAAAATAAAATCATTTTAAATCATATTGTATCGTGTATCATTGTCCCTAGTACGAGATTCCACACTATTGTCTCATTTCTGGTCATTATGGAGTGAAAAGGAGGTGCTAAGTAGGTGCATGGTCACCTACAGATTGGAGCCTGTGAACACTTTAGGTGGTAGGTTGGTCTACGATGTTGGGGAATCCATTCAGTTGGCCATTGAAGAAACCAGGGCATTGGGGCATCCTTCCAGTGGGAGTTGGAGAAGAATGCTTTTCTATAACTCTAGGAAGTTGTAACATTCATTTTAGTTAGGGTTGAAGATTAAAATAATTTATTAGAAAATCGTTTGGTGGTTTTTGACCTGGAGGGGGTTTTCCACCTAAAATTATTTTTCCTATTGTGTTTTATTATTTACTATTATTAGTGGATAAGAATTAATAATAATTGAAGATTAAATTACACTCTGAAAACATTTAAAAGTGCTAACTTCTAAGAAATACTGATTCACCCCCCTCTCAGTATTTCCAACAATTCATGGATATGTTATGAGATGTGTGTAGCTTGTGTTTGTTTGGAGTTGGTTAGGAGTTCCAAACCCGAATCATGGTGGACTGGGAGCTAGAAGAAAGTAAGGAAAGCAGTAGGTAATGAGTGAAAGGTTTTGTGAGACACAAAGGGCTAGTCTATATACCATTTCGCAGCGGTCCCTGTTAGGGTGCATTGAAATTGTCGCAATCTAATAGTATCTTCTATGATACTATTAGACGAAAACCATAGGTGAAAAGTCATGACATGGTTCGTTGGGTCTTCGCCCTACTTTCCCTTGAACTTTGGAATATCCGAAGGGAACTTTGTGTGAATAGATGGCCAATTTTGGCCATGTGTGATCGGGTCATTGGTTAGATTTCTTAAATTTGGGATATTTAATGAAGCTAAAAATGGGATATGTGAATTACCTGACATCGTAAAATGATTCTCGACAACTATATGCAACGGATTCCTATGTGGGGATGTCACAGGAGAATTACCTCAATGGGTATATGGGGGACTGTCTGGAGGAGTGGTGTGTGCATCCCAAAGGGGGTAGCATGCGGGGATCCTTCTAGAGTGGTGAAGGGTGTACTTTTCCGAGGAGGAATTCTGAGAAAAGATGCACCAATAAAGGAAGACCCAATAATGGTGGTTGAGTGACATCCTCTCCACCTAAAGAGTGGAAGTCCTAGCAAACTTCCTGGTAATGGGGTGAGGTTTAAGAAACATCTAGATCGACGGGGAGCCGTGGGGTCCCCTATCATGTCGATTTAGAGTGTGCAATACTTTGTGTTTGGTGAGGGAAGGAGAAAAATATCAATGGAATTAGATCACATACATAAATAAAAGAAAAAATATAAATGGTTTATTTTCCTTTAATTTAAACTATGTGATCAAGCAAACAAGAAAAAGGTTTTTGTTTGTTTTGTTTGATAAAGAGTCCTATGAATACCTAATTATCTTGTCCACTCTCAAATTAATTGGGTCTTGTAGAGATATCCTCTAATGGGTCCTAGAGAAAAGTCCTGAAAGAATTGGTGACGCTTTCTAGCAGTCACCTATAGGGAAAGGATGTGCTAGATTTTGGCACTAAGTACCTTCGTCCCACATGAGCATTCAAGTCTTTAGGTTCTTGGTAGTCAGTTACAAATACCGAGCACTAGATGGGTCAGGTAGCCCCAAAGAGTACCGCACGCACTGGACCTAAGACTAACCCCCTCTGAATTGGGTATTTGTCATGCTCGAGTATTCTTTTCCATGGGATGATTGAAGGATTTTAAGCTTTTTAAATAATGTATCCATATAGGTGGGGATAAATTTAGGTAAGAGAGGAATAACCTGTTTATAGAGTTTATTTAACCCTTAGAAGGGATTGATGATGTAATGTAGAGCTAGACTTACATATGTGTAACCTTCAAAATCAATTATAAATGATCTAGTCCGATAGGTTAATTTGAAATTTGGAAAGAATTATAATTTAAGATTATTTAATTGTTTAGTAATTGAAAAAGGTTTATGTTATTATTTGATTTAATGGAGATTCCATTCTTTTAGAAATATTGTATTTACTAAATTAGTCTACTGTGATTAATTTATTTTATTATGAAATTATGGTTTGATTAATCATTAGGGTTGTCAAATGAATTTTCATTAATGTTTCATTTATTTTTTTGACTTGTTAGATGTATTGAATTTTTAATTTTTTCCTATTTAATCTATTGTTTCTAGATTACAATATTATAATATAGTGATAATGGATTTCTTATAAAGTTATATTATTTTTAATTATTAATATCTAAATAGTATGTAAATTTATAAGTTTTGATTATTTTGAATTGTTTGTTTATGCATTTATGTTTATTTAATTTAATATTATTATTATTTTTATTGAAAAAATAAATGAATGAAATTACCCTTTTAGGATTGGTTAATTTATATTATATTCAATTTGTGGTCATATTTTGATAATATCATAATAGGGTTTGAATAGTTATTAGGGTTTTTTTTAAGTATGAAGATTAAATGTTTTTGAATTCTTTCTTATTTGGCTTATTTAATATATTGAATCTTGCTTACAATCCTTTAATTATTAATTTTACTAATTTATTATATTGAGTCTATATTCCAATCTTTTAATATTATTAATGGTTTTTATATGAGTTTAAATAGTTCTAATAATTAAAATCGATGCAGTAAGTAAAAATTTTAAACTTTATTATTTAGAATTGGATTTAGATGTATTTTAATTGTATTGCTATTATTATTTGTTATTGTAAAATTAAATGAATTTCATATTGTCTCAAAAAATAGATCTTTAATATAATATTGTGAAATATATTGATTAAGTGTAAAGCCACTCCAATTTTCCACAGTCACTTCTCTGCAACACAGTCCCTTAGGCACTTCAATCACCCCAATGGTTCTAACGTACACTATAAATGTTTTGGTGGCCCCTATGACAAAATTTAATTTGTTCAAGTTATGGTTGTTTTTAAAGAGGATGAATTCACTTATGGAGTGACTTTGTGAGCCAAAATAGACTAAGTAACAAAAGACCCAAAAACTGGATGATCCTTCAGTACAAAGTGTATGAAGGCTTAGTGTGTGATGCAAGTGAGCATACAAAGTGTGATAAGATGTGGATATGCGATGAAACTTTTCAGTGTCCTTCTAATTACACCAAGTGTTGGTTGTTCCTTGCATGGAAAAAAGAAATATTTATGGGGCACTTACATTTTTCCCATTAAACTATGTGGAATTTAATAAGGGAGATGGAAATTCAAATGTTTTTGAGAAGGTTTTCATATGCAATCCTAGGTTCGTCTAAGAGACACAAGGGAAGCAGGGAATACTTAGTTTCTCTAGTAACATTTGCTCTTAGTCCCAAAAAATGCTTTGGTTAGTAGAAATATTTGTGGATAATGGGCCACTTACTTTCTTCACTACTTAAGTTATGTGATTTATATAATTTTAAGCAAAATAGTTGAAAACATATGTGGATTTTTGGCCACTTAATTTCCTCCCTAATTAAGCTATGTGGGTATTTCTTGCAAATACAAAAAAACCAAATTGCTTGATGAATTAGGGTTCATTTAAGAAATCAAGGGTATTAAAAGGAAAACATAGAATCCAGAGGTGAAGGCAATTCACTAAAGGCTGCCAATCACCCAAAAAACCTGAAAAATACAAGGTTTTTCTTTGCTTTTGGTCTGTCGCACAGGGTTTGCAGAAACAAATGTGTGCTCTACTGTTTTTGGAGAAACAAACGCATGCTCCACATATATCAAAGAAAAAAACGTGTGGGCGAGAAAGATTCGAATTTGTTTCACTTCCAAGGGCTCAAAACCGATCCTGGGGAACTGTAAAAAATCCAACGAGGTGAAGAGTGATTTGAAGGATGGTTGTGCAGAGAGTAGGTCCTGCAAAAAATCTATAAATTAATGAAAAGAGATTAGTATGGTCGTTATTCCTCTTGTGGTGTTTTTGGAGCACAAGTGTACCAAAAAAACCCCCTTAGCAGTGGCTTGTTACCTGCAAAGGATCACAGTCAAAATTGGTTTTGTTAGTGGGCAAACTTAAATAAGCACAACATTGTAAATAGTGGAAACAATGTATACATAAACATAAACTTAAACAAAGAGGTACATAAACAAACCAATGCTCAAATGGAGCAAACACATGAATAATATACGGAAAAATATCCCTTTAGTGGTTGTTGGTGGTAGAGGTTGAATACAATTAGAATCTCAGACACTTGAAGAGAATTCTTTGAGCTAGGGAGCTCAAAAATCCTCAGCAAGGGGGTTTCTTTTCCTCAACCTCTTTGCAAGTTTCTCCTCTCTAAAAGAACTATGAATACTTTTCCAAAGGGTGGATTCCTCTTCACTCAGTAAGATATTGGGTTACTTAGAAGAAATTTGGCCAACATGCTAGTGCTCTTCACTTCCTCGGTTTCAACAATGGAATGATGGTTTTCTCAAAAACCAATTTGGCCAGCATAACAATGTCTCTTGTTTTGGCTCTCCCATGGACTATTTATATAGAGTTTTTTTTAATCTCTCTTCCCTCTCTTGGTACATGTATGATAAAGGAAAATGAGTAGGACAAGAGGATCCCAATGAGGGATGCACTTCTCCAAGGCGACTCAAATTCAACTCTACTAGGTTGATCTCATGTCAGAAAATCGGCTCCAAGTGTGTAGAGTGGTCCTAGACTGTTGAGTCATCTTTTTCTACAACCATGCAAATTTTGGAGGTTATGTCGCACTCGCAGTTATCGAAGAAATATATGTGCGTCCTTAATTAATTTCCTTTATAAACTTTGGAGCTTAGGAGAAATTTTTGTTTTTTAAATCTTCATAATGTATTCGACTGGATAAATTCCCACCTGTGCATTCTATTGGACACTTTTAATGTCTTATGGATTGTACTAACAGGTGTACTATTTTTCAGTGTTAACAGTAAGGATTGATGAAAGGATAAGTATCAACATTTTATTTCAATTTTATTATGCATGAGATTATGACTATGGTATGTGATGATTAGATGTGATCTATGATTCTAGTTTATGATGGTTACATGTGATTTATGACGGTTTTGTTTTGAGCTAACCTGATGTGATATGTTTATACATGATGTTTTGATCAAACAATTAGTTTGACTTGTTGTGATAGGAAGTGAATAGGATTTCAAGTGTACCTTATTGATGAACTACCAATGAGGTATGATTTGAGGTTATTTCAATTTATTTAAGTCTAATCGAAATTATGTGCTTGGAACATGAAGGCATGAACATTCTTGGTTGAGTGGTTGAAATCGACTGCAAGAATTAGCAGCATCAGCAAAATGAATTGGAAAATGTAGCAATATGCTAGTAAAGAACTTTAAGAGTAGGGTCATTGTGGGACACTGGTACCCAATAGTGTCCATTAATTTCCATGATCATGCTATGACTAGTATGATGGTTTTAAAGTAAGGATATGCCTTGGTTTTTGTATCTTCCTATGCAAGGAAGCCTTTCCAAGGGATGGACTGCCCAGGATGGGGGTGCTAGTGGAAACTGGAAGGTGAGCGATTATACGGAAGGAGGGACCGGAGTTCCCAAGGGACTTTGTAGCAGAGAAGGGAAGGCCAACGACGGATTTGTTTTGGTCATTAGCATTTCCATATGGAATTAGATGCACATTGGGAGTGTACCGTGGAACAATGAGATAATAATTATTCACTACGAGGAAAAGTGGAGTAGGATTGCAGCATTGGACATCAAATGCAAATTTGAATTTGATTCTAGACTTCTTGGGAAGGAGGTGAATCTTGGTACTACTTTTGAGGGTGGATCTCTGAGACTTTGCATTCCCTTGTTGATTGATATGGGCATCATATTTTCTTATTTTATTCTTTAGTAGATGTCCATATGCGTATATGTGGTTATTTTAAATACCGTAATGAGTTGTGTTATAAAGCTCCAGTATGTGGTATGTTGTTATGATCTCATGTTATTATGTTGTTATGTTGGTTTACTTTTTAGCAGGATGGTCATTCATTGTAAATACTGCAATGATTTGTGCTATAAATCTCCATGGTTAGTATGTTTTGTTTTCAACAGTATTGTTGGTATAGGTGTGGCTGAACACCGAGGATAGTGTTCCCCCAAGGGGGAGGATTCTGTAACATCCTTGGTGAAAATTCCATGTAAAAAAAATTAAAAACAATAACCACGGTTGATGGGACACTTATTCCAAGGTGAATGTTAGGCAGGACATCCCAGGGAGTGTTCATTTGTTTTTTTATGGCTAAGGAAATTGGAAAAGGCAATGGCTAAGGCTTTGGAAAGGAAAAATGGTATTTTTAGCGCATTTATTTATGAAAATAATGTAAATTAGGAGAAAAGGGAGGTGAAAGGTCATAGGTTGCATGTGAAGAGGAAAATGAAGGAAAATAATGGAAAATGAAGAAAATATAGGCATCATTCATAAAAAGGCGTCTAAGGATCAGTGGGAAAGACTTGGTCAATTGAGTTTTGGAGCTCTCTCATTATTCTCTCTCTCTCTCTCTCATACTATTGGACATGAGTTTTTTCAAAGAAATTTTGGCATTGGAGCAAGAAAGGCAAATGAGGCAAGAGGAAGCAAATATCAAACAAGAAAAGGCGGCATCAAGCGAATACATCAGGCTTCATTGTAGGTATCGACTTGCATGTGTATTTTTCCTTGATAGATTTGGCATGCACGGGATTTCATGTTTTTCTTTTATAACATGGCATGGAGTTTTCCAGGTGTGGCATTATTTTCAGCCCAGCGTTGCCATTTCCTGATAGTTTTAATGTGATAGGTTCTCTCATACGGCTTATGTGGGATGGCCGGATTGGATTCGAAGATGAGTGGGGTGGATCTCTAAATTGACAAACAGATGATTTGAGTGGTCCATGAACTAAACTGAGGATCATAAATCCAATGGCCTAGTAGCCCTTGTAAGGTACTATGGGTTGCGGTAAATCCAGATTGTGTGCCTTAGTGGGCCTAGGAATCTTATCAATGAATGGCAGGATATACAAAAAAGCTAAGAGGTGGATTTTCTCTCTTTTGGGCCTAGTTCTCCCAGAATGGGATGCATGGTAAAGCCTGGAGTGTATGTTACAGTGTATGGCCTAGTGATCCCTAGATCAGACTGTGGATACATGGTAAATCCTGAGAGACTAGGAGGCACTCAAATTCCTCACGGTGTAGGTGGAGAACTTCGGTGGAATCCATGTTGATTGGTGTTTTGGATGTGTTATATGAGACCCACATTCATTCTTGTAATATGGAATAGGGGTGATTGGCTGAAGAGATACTTCACTCAGCCAATCTATGGTTTGGTGGAACGTGGTAGTCCCGTCTACAATTGGTTTATTTCATCCATTAATGATAAATTCATTCCCTTTATTTTCATGTGCAAATGTATTGATGTATATGTGGATGTTGATGGTTGATATGTTTATGTTAATTATGTTCCTATTATGATGGTTATATTTAGATTTTAAGACAACAAATATGTATGTCTCTCAGCATGTTTTTACTTGTATATGAATGGATAATGTGTCTATGACCTAATAGATGATAATGCCACAAATGACATGAGGGAGGAATGGTTCGTAGAAATTCACAGATAAGTGTGAAATCCATACACTTAATTTTGTTATTTACACATATAGGTTACATGTTGATGTTGTGTTTGATGAAATGTCTGTCATGCCTAGTAGGGGTCTTGTTATGGTATTTTTTTAGTTTATTGCTTTTTCATAATTCTTTCCCTATAATTTCATTGATTCTAATATATCACTCCCTTCTAGGCAGTGGCCTGGGCACTGGGTAAGAAAACATGGCTTAAATCCTAGGGCCACTGGCACAGAATTGGAAATTTTGGTCCCTGGTCACTAGCAGGCAAGCCTGTGAAAGCAACTTTAGGTTACTAGTCACTCCCTTTCCCATAGCTTGAGATCGACTATGGCCCAAGAGATCCAGAACAACAACAAGACCTAGAAACAAGTTGACTGAGTGGCTGACTTGTCTCCTTAGGGTTCAGTTGATGATATTGGATGATTGTATGTGATGTTCCATCAATTCCACTTCCTTAAGGTCACATAGGAGGTCGAATTTAATCATATTAGCCTCTCATCTCATGTTTACCCCTATTGGAATCGCTACTTGGGTGGATGTTGGAGGAGGGTGTATCAGAGTGGTATCAGAGCATCGTTCAACTCTCAGACTAGATGGGCAGTGTGTGTTGGTCATGCATGCATGTTAGTTGCATGTGTGTCTCTTACACTTGTATTTCATGTGTTTGTTGCATTTGTTTGATGATTGATCATCGTTATAGTAAGGTTGTGATGAGGAACTTTATGTTTATTTTTTGGAATGCATCGTCATGAGTTTATGACTGGTTACATATTGTTACATGTCACTTACATGTTGTTGTATGTCTCTTGGTTACATCCTTGTATGTTAGGTTGAATTCTTATATGTTTGACTGTATGTATTGGCCTTTTAGGTTGGTTACAAGTATTGATCGCTTATACTCGACTACATGCGTTCATGTGTATGTGTAGTTCATTATGCATTGCTTATGCATGTTGATGGTTGCATGTGGCAATGCGTACTGTGGATCAATGGTTGTTATCATACATGAGGTCATGGTTTGTGAAGTTTATATGGTCATGCATTGATGAATCGACTCTAGCTAGAAGGATGTGTATATGGTTTGGTACTCATATGTTATATGCCTATATGTAGTTGTTATGCATGTATGGTCTTGGTTACGGTTATATATGAATAGTAGGCTAGATATGACTGGCGAAGTCATTGTATGCAATTTAGGTCATCATGATGTTTTTGGTTGTTATGATGCTAATGTGTTGGCTGAAATAGAGCAAGAGATGCAAGTCGTCATAATGAGGTTCCAACATTGGACTTTGAGATAAGAGCATATTGTTATATAGGTATTGTATGGTTGGAATGTAGGTATGTAAGTCAATGATTGTTATATACATTAGGTCTATGAACATGTCTTTTGATGTTATGGTTACATAGATGATAGATGTTAGTTGATTAATGTAGTTATATGGACATGTTTCCGATACTCAAGAATGATAGTAACATATAGTTGTATGCATTGCTATTGTTGTTTTATATTAGATAACCTGATGATTATGTTATATGTTGTTGATGATTTTATTATATGTTAACTTGTTGTTGTTATATAAAAATTAGCTTGATGATTCAGTTAGATGTTGTTGATGAGCGTGATATATAACGATTTTTGTTATATGCTATTAACTTGATGATTAGGGTTATTTCAATGAAATATTGATGTTGTAATTTGAATTGATCATATACATGATGGTTATGTTCATTCCATTGAGGATCTTGATGTTATATGTATTGTGTTAACCTGGTTTGACCTATGCAGATGGTTATGGTTGTGATATTCACATATGAGCCAACATGTTTGTGATATGGTGCCATACTAATCTAGACTGATCATACATATGTGATTGTTATGCATGAACGACAAATGATTATGAGCTTCTAATGTGAACATGTTAGTTAGTTAATGTTATGGATATCATGATTTATGTTTGAGTTGATATGTTGGGAACTTGTATCATGCTAACCTAGATTGATTTTGCAGACAAGATTGCCTCCTTGAGATAAATTAAGGTATGAGTTTTCTTATGTCGTATATTTGGTACTTGACTATTTGAATATGTTGTCTAGTTGATTTATTTAACATGGTATGGCTTTAAGTTGGCTGAATGTTTTATGAATTGAATAATATGAGTATGAGTTCAAATAATCTTGTTTTGAGATGATTGTACTAATACACATGTGTTAAGACAGTTGATATTATTGTCTCGATATTTGGAACATGTGGATGACATGTGTGAGAAGTTGTAGGAAACATGCTTGGTATTAGTGTGAAAAGGTAATAGTTGATGTGTTTAGATAACTAACCCTCGATTGCAACAAGGTAAAAAGGTAAAAGAAAGGAATTCGGAAAGAACTACTTGGGCTATCTTTGGAAACCATAGTTCCAAACGAATGAGTGCTTTGCATACATGAAGTATTCTTAACATGTATTTTAAGGGTATATTAGCTAGTCTCTAGTTACAGGTGGATTTGTCAAGGGGGTTGGAGTCCCTTGAGAGAGGGCATGGCCATGTTCAGCTACAAGGCAACGTGCTTGGCACAAAAAGATGAGGTAACTGGTGTATTGTTATGTTTATTAATGCATTAACGATTATGTGTTAACGAAAACACGATGTAGGGAGTTTCATGACATAAGATATTTCCATGAATCTTGAAGAAGGCTTAGCTTAAGCTTTCCTTGGAAACCATGGGCATTAAGTCATGGTGTCTATTGCTAGTCTGGTGATTTTGGTATTTTGGATTGTTGCACTTGACTTGTGATTTTGTGTGTGTCTGGTGTATCGCCATGCTACTTTGTTGTGACATCATATTACTTTTGGTTTTCATGGCCTTCTTATTTTGTTTTTGTTCTTGCCTTTTATTGTTTTGAGTCTTCGGATTTGTTTGGGAAAGAGGAAGTCGATGGAGCTTGGGGAAAGTTGTTTGGTGCCCAACAGATAATGTAAGACTTAGATGAATCTTTTTTCATGAGTAAGCACATCGGAAGGTAAGAATATGACAGTCGGTTGGACTGGTTGGTCCATAGTGGTAAATGGATGGTGGCAATACAAACATGAGAAAGGTAACCAAAAAAGGTAAAGTAAATATATCTGAGGTGTTAGATGCCTTGTCTATGTTGGGAACTATTGGTGTAAACAAATAAGGAAGTTCTCTTAACCTATACCTTATGATATCTAGTAATTATGTTATGATCGTGATTATGTTGATGTTTATATTGGTATACATGTATGTATGTATGAATGTATATCATTGTCTAACATGATGATTATTTTGCAGTAATGATTATATATGTATGTATCTATGTCGATGTTTGAGAGGGTTGTCAGGGATCGTCCTTGTGGAAAAATGATTGCTCATGCAAGTGAATGGCATGAAGAGGTTCTTGGTCTTACGAGGATCAATTGGGAAGAGTAGTCATGACAAATATATGAGGTCAGTATCATGTCGTTATGAATTAATATTATATGCTTTTATTATGCCTATGTTATGTTATGACATGTAACGCTAAGAGATACATGAGCGAAATAAAGTAGTGTGGTTTGTGGCATGTTGGGATAAGCATGGATAAGACAATGGAAGTAAGGTTTCTTGGTAGAGATAGTGTGGTTTTGGATGTGTGGTACTATTGTTGTGCATATGTGGTATATGTTGTACATGTTGCAACTATGATGTTGTGTGCATGCATTGTTGTGTATACATAGCATGTGTACATGTCGTTTATGCATTGTTATGTACAATATCGTACAAATAGTGTTGTACAAATATTGAATATGTAGTGTTGTCTATAGATGGTACTATGTAAATGTTGGATATATGGTGTTGTGTACATATCATATTGTGTGCATGATGGATATACGGTGTTGTGTGCATGTTGGATATGCATTACTTTGTACAAATGATGCTATATATATGTTGGAAATGCAATGCTATGTAGAAGTGGTGTTGTGCGTTTGTGGGACATTGGTACTGTGTACACATGGTGTGGCGTGCATGATTATACAAGTGGTGATGTGTGGATGTGGTGCTCTATACATCTTGTACAAGTAGCATTGTGTGCAGGTGGTGTTGTGTACATGTCATGTATGAGGTGCTATGTACATGTGGTGTCATGTACATTTCTTTTATGTGGTACTGTGTACATGTCGTATTATGTGCACATTGTATAGTGGTGCGGTGTACGTGTGGCGTTGTGTACACATTGTGCAAGTAGTGTCGTGTACATGCGATGCGGTGCACACGTTGTGTAGGTGGTATTGTGTATGTGTTGTACATATGGTATTGGTCTACATATGGGATTGAGTGCATGTCATATATGTAGCGTTGTGAGAATGCAGTACTATGTATGTGTTTATGTAGTTCTTGTATCGTGACATGTGTATTCATTGTGTTATACTCTAAGTGGGTACATTTGTTATGTGGTGTTGTGAATCAGTTATAGATGTATGTGTCTGGTGTATATCAGGTTTATGTATATGCATTCTGAGGTGTCACACTTTGTCTACAAATGCATGTCTTGTGATGAACATTGTGTACATATAAGTATTGTGTTGTGTTGTACACTAGGCATAGGCACATGTATTGTGCACTAGCTGTAGGTGTATGTGTTGTGTGTTAGGTATAGGTGCATGGTGTTGTATGTTGTGTATGGTTGTATATGTATGATTCATGCTATGTGTATGTGATGCAGGAGCATAAGGCTTGAAGACAAATTCGAAGAATTATTCCAAAAATACAAAACAATATTACAAGCAAAGGAGTGGGATCCTTTAGCCATCAATTTCCATGTTTTTCTAGTTAAGCATAGAGCTAGAATATAGGATTTTATCATAATGTAATAAATTTTAGTTAGTTAGTTGTAGTGGAGATTCTTGAGGAGAATGCCTCACAGGACAGATAGGGTTAATAAATTTTAGCCTTTGAATTAGGATCTAATTGTTAGGATGAGCTATTACTTATGTAATTTTCACACTATTGTAAAGGGATTTTGACTGTTGAAGAAATTTGGCTTTCCTGGAGCGAATCTAGTAAAGTGGCAAAATTTAGTTTCTATGTATGTGGATGGGAAATTCTCTGTCAAATCCTGAAGGATAATATCCTTCGAAATCTCTGTGTTATTGTGAAATTCGAAGTTAATCGGTGTTCTGTGAGATTGAATGAAATGATGTTGATTGTGTTAAATTCCATGTTTTTAACTGTGTTTCTCGTGAACACTGAGTGTGTGGAATGGAAAATTGAGATCAGTGGAGGAAGACCTATGGAGTGAAGATTTAATTTGGATAGTTATATTTCGGTCAAGACCAATCAAAGGTGTTCGGGTGCAAAAGTTAATCGACAGTTAACAAGCTGAAGTGGATTGGACAAACCACAAGTGGATATCGGGTGGAAGAAAGGTGGTAAGTGGTAATTCTCCCGTTGGCTCTGATTCCATATAGACGGTAACACGTAGAGCGAGGAGAGAGAGGGAAACCACTTTTTCGAGTGGATTTGGAGTGCGCAAGTTAGCCCACCGATATGCATATGAGTCGTTAGATGTTGTGAATCAAGATCAATGGTTGATAGGTGTGGAGTAGGTTCGAGGTCGGGGAAGTATTGTTGACCATTGGATCTTCAATAGATGAATGGTAAAGAAGTGTCGATAGGTTTTAGAAGGCAGATTTCAAATTTATTAAGCTATGGTTTATATTACCGTCGGGTTCGGACTAGTGGATATTTAGCAGAAATCTGCGGTTCTTAGAGAAGTCTACTAACTTAGTGGAAGCTCTAATATTGTCAGTGGATAACAGAGAGCCCATTGAACCAGAAATTATACTCACAAACAGAAGTAAAGGATATAATCTCGTAGTTTGGTAGATTAACACTCTTTTCTGTACCCAGACTACCATCATTAGTGGTATCAGAGCAACCTGTTGACACTGAATTGAATCTCAGAAGTAAGAGAAGGAAGTCCAATATGGCTTTAAGAGTTGGAAGAGGACGAGGACATGGTATAAGTGGATGAATAGTTGCAAATTCTAAGGTGATTGTTATGAAACCAGCTCAAGAAAAAGATATAAAAGATAGATCAACGCCTTAGAATTCAGCCTCCTCAAGGGAGAAACCTCCTTTACATTACATAAATGAACATTTCTTTAATGATTCAAATGACAAAACCTCATTTCTATATATAGAAGTCTAAGGAGTCACAATATAACCTAGACGACCTAACAATAATAATATAAAGCCACAAAAATAAGAATAGAGGGATTCTATGGGGCACAGTAATAAAAATATGGGGACAACAAGGGAATAACAATATTAATAAGGGATACAACTACAATAGTAATGGGGTAATCACTAGTATTCTAGGGACCTATCATGACCCTCTCCTTCAAAAAACGTGTTGTCCTCAACGCTTGAGTAGTTTTGGATGCTTCTATATAAAATTCTCATCCTCTCATGTGGAATCTTCAGTGGATAAGTTCTTCCACTTGATGAGATACTCAGAAATTGATTGATTTCGTAGCTGTCGAGTTCTTGTTTCTGTGACTGCTTCCGGTTCCAATATAATTTTTCCTTCCTCGTCAAGTTCTGGCAAAATTGTTTGAACTGGGAGCTTGTCACCTATAACCTTCTTTAAACATGAAACATGGAAAACTGGGTGCACTCGAGACACTGCAAGAAGCTCCAATTTGTATGCCATAGTACCAATCTTTTGCAACACCTTGTATGGACCATAATAGGTTGGTGATAATTTATTATCCTTCTTAGCTTGCTTGAGGGACATTTGTTTATATGGTTGTAGCTGTACGAATACCCAATCAGCTACATCAAAACTTCTTTCATTGCGATGTTGATCTGCCTGTTGTTTCATTCTATTATGTGCCAACACGAGGTTATCCTTTAAGAGTTGGAGGACTTGT
>APFE030254256.1:39835-54778 GCA_000404065.3 Pinus taeda | reverse complement strand
CTCTGATAGTTCCTGCTTCCACTTGGAGAATGAAGATCTCTTACTCATCCCTGGTCGAAAATGGAGTGGCAAGTGTCAGAGGGGAAGCTTATGGAAGATTCCATGATCTTCCACCTCACATGTTTGTCCCTGCCATTTGTCCATTCCCGACCATCGCACCCTACAGAGGAGAAAAACAGTATGCATCGCACCCTGTACATTGGGAAGGTGATATGCATCGCACCCTCTGCATTGAGCATTCAGTATGGTCCAGTTTTGACCATTTATGAGCAATTTTCAGTGGAGAACTTTTGGGAGATGATGTAATCAGTTGACCTTGTTCCTTTAGGCAGTGAAGCAATACTTTTAGGGACTTAAGAGCCCTCAGTTTATGGACATTTGTGATTGGGGGTTGAAGTGCCCAAAAATGTCTATAATAGTAATGTATAGAAATATGTGTAGAGAGATAAAATATAGTACAAAGGGTAGGCAAGAGATAGGAGGGAGAAAGGAAAAGAGGAAAAAATGGGAAAAAAGAGGGAAGGAGGGTAAGGTGAGGTAAAAGGTGGGGGGTTAGAAGGGTAGAGGTAAGGAAAGACACGTAAAAGAATGTTAAGATCATAAAGAGGAAGATGCGGGGGGTGGGGAGGGGGGTAAGGAATAAAGAAAGGAAGGGAAGGGAGGTCCAAGAAGAAGGTCAAGAGGTTAGAGGAGTCGAGTGTCCTTAATTATTGTTCCCCATGGTTTTCATAATGTCAAAACCATTGTATCTATTTACGTTCTTGGGGTATCTTTGTATCTCCAAAGCCTCCCTTATTCATTGTTTGTAGTATTGATCTTCTTTGGCCAAAATTTTTGTTTTCTCTAAACAAACATGGTGCTTGGTGCTCATGGCATGTTCAACAAGTGTTGAGTTTCTAATCCTTTCATGTTTTAAGTTGAAATTATGTTCTTTGATCCTGACTTGTATGGATCTTCTTGTTTCCCCAATGAAACATTTTCCATAGGAAAAATCTACCTTGTAGAGTCCTTTTTGTTTAGATTGGTCAATCTCATCTTTCACTGATTTCATCATTTGCATGATTGTAGTGACATGTATGAAGGATGTTTAGATTTTTTTGCATTTTAGGACTATGGCAATCTAATCTAAGGTCCCTCTAAGGTATGGTAGGTGGTTTTTTTTTTTTTTTTGTCTTCGAGGTTAGTGGAATGAGGTTTGTTATTTGACTTTTCTAAAGAATTTCTTAGTGCATTCTTGCTATTTTCTTTACTGTAGCCAAGATTACTGAAGACTTTCATTAAGTGGTTTTTTTCTTTATCACAATGATCCTCCCTTAATATTATCAATGCTCTAGTGGCTAGGGTTCTAATGACACCATTCTTTGTGAGGGATGGTGATGGGAGCCAACTTGCAAATAATTTTTTGTATGCATTTTATTTATGTAGACTTTATGGTCAAGATGTCCATCTAATTTTCTAATGATAAGAACATTTAAGAAAGGGATGCACCCATTTTCCTCAAACTCCATGGTGAATTGGATGTCTTCTAATATTTTGTTAAGATGTAGTAAGACTTTTCCAAGTTCTTCTTTCCCATGTGACCAAATGACATTTGTGTCATCTACAAACATTTTCAATATTCTTGGTTTTAGGTGGTAGGTGGTAAGGCTCTACTTTCAAATATTTCCATGTACAAGTTAGCCATGACTGGGGAAAGATGGGATCCCATCTCCATCCTACTGGTCTACTCATAATATTCACCTCTAAAGCTAAAAAATGTGGACCTTAGGAATAGTTCAACAAACCTTAATATTACCTGGTTAGTTTCTTCTTTAACAATTTTCACAACCTCATTAAGCGGGATTTTGGTGTGGAGGGATACTATGTCAAAGCTAATGATGATATCCTCCTTGTTGACCTTCCCATGTTTAAATAGTTCCACAAAATATTTGGAGTCCTTGATGAAGGAGTTAGAATAGCTAACCAAGTGGCCTAGAGCTTTGGAAACAAATCTTGCAAGTTCATAAGTTGGGGAGCCTATGGTGTTTACTATAGGTCTTAATGGGATGCCATCTTTGTGTATTTTAGGAACACCGTAAATCCTTGGGATAAGTACTCAGTTAGGGGTCAAATGTTTTTTAGTTTTGTCATCAATATTATATGATTGTATGGCTCTTTTAACTTCTCTGACCACTTTTTATATTGGATTATAGGTGAAATTCTTGTAGCTGCTAGTCCTAGTTAGATGCTTGATCATTTCACTCTGACAATCATATTGGTTCATGATTATGGTTGCACCACCCTTTTTTGGAAAATGACATTGTTTGGATTATTTCTAAGGTTTCTAAGGGCCAATTCTCTTCTTTGTTGACAAAGCTAGGGGTCGATTTGACTCTTCTCAAGTTGCAAATGCAGTCTTTTCTTGCATTGACCTTATCTTCTTCCCTAAGTGTTTGGATGCTGCCTTCAATGCTATGGAAGATGATTTTAATCAATATTGATGTCAAATATAAGACAAAATTTAGACCTTTCTTTAATATGTTTTTCGTAGTGGTATTAAGTGAATGGTTTGAAAGGTTAACTATCTTTTTCTCATCATTGTTTCCATCTCCACTTGGTTAGATATTAGTGAGAAGTTTTTTTTTAGTTTATTGGATTACCTATCACAGGCTTTATTTTCTTGATTTGCAGCCTTTATAGCAATGCTAACATACACTATTTTCCATATCTTAGGATTGATTGTTACAACTAATCCATGTGGAGATTGAATGCTTTCTTGGAAAGTAGGTTGAGGGTCGTCCTGGTTCTTTTTATCTCAACATGCAAAAGGGTGAGTTCAAACTGGTTGAATGCAGTTGCGTTAGAAGTGCAACATAATATGTGTTAGACAATAATGAATTTTGGTATGATACACTTATTTCTACATGTCTTTAGGAAATCCAAATTTGTAGCTCTTGTTTTTATATTAGTCCTCAAATTCTCCAAAAAAACACACTTTTTCACATATGCTCCTCCCATACCAGGCCATGATAACATTTTTCAAGCTACCGTGGTGTAATTCGATAACAGGTGGAGGAAGATTCACAATTGTGTTTATTCAATGTTTAGGATCACCAAACCAGATCCATTGTCAATACATGACGGAAATAAAATAAGAGAGGAATGGATACATATATGGAGCAACGAGAGAGACATGGACATGAAACCCTACCCCCAACCAGATGCCTATAATATGGTAAAAATTTCAAATGTAGTGTTAATACAAATGGTGAGAGTTATAAATTAATGGATCCTATGAGATTGATTAAAGAGGTTATAAGGTATATATAATATAGTGACATATAATGAAATGGAAAAATTTACATAACTTAGGATAAATCTATAAATGATGGAGGCCTAAAATTATAAGTATAAATAAAGGGTGCGATATTAAATAATATAGATAAGAGTATAAATTATTATTATAGATTAATTTGTCCATTAAAGTTATATAACAATATAGAAAAGTATGTTAATATAAGCATATATTGTATAGTTTACATAGATAATAAACTATAGGGAGTGTTCCTCTCCTTATGTTATTTCCCTCATGTCTCGATAATGGACCTAGCTTGGGGATCCGAAATGTCGATATCAATAAACAAAATTATGAATCTTCCTCCACTTGTTATCGAATAATGAGACTATATTTGGATGAAAGTTGCTTGAACGAAGGCTAAGTGATTATTGAAGGTTTTATTGGAATGTTATGTGCGCTAAGGCTATTATGTTGAAAGAGTTTTTTGTCAATTGGAACCTACCATGAAGGGGCACATTGAGGTATTGTGTATTTAGGATTTTCCCTTCACATTCAAGTTTAAATTTCCATGACTATTACTAAAATTTCACTAAGATGTGAACATAGTGGATAGTTGAGTTTTAGTTTTATAGTGATTCATAAATTCTATCCTCTATGCACCTATTATGAGGCACATCTAAAGTTTTCCAAAGGTGTTTGGTCTACTTAGTTATGAATTTATTTAACAAGGATGGGAGTTGAGTTGTGAGGGCACGAATAGTGGTGATGGGGAACAATGGAGTTGACTACTTAGTTGAACTGAATGGGGATTAGTTGATCTTGGAAACACCTTGATTCGGGCTACATGAATTTCAATTGGCGTTAGAAAAGAGGATATTAGAGGGGTCACTTCCACTAGAAAAAAACATACTAGACATTTTGGGAGAGTTGGCTAGAGGTTTAGACACTGGTGGTAGTCCACATGGATTGTGGTAAAAGATAAGGGTGAATGATAGTGATGGTGAGCTTCTCAGTTGCCTTAATTATGCCTTTTTTGTCCAACCTATATTTGTCTATCCTTGGGATTGGCCAAATCACAAGAAAAAATTTGATTGAATAATTTCTCCCCTTGTTTTTTAAGAGGCGGTGCTCCTTTTTACTAGATAAAAATGAACTTCAAATAAAATAAAGAAGAGAATCTCAAGAAGGGACCAGGCCTTAAAAATTCATGGAAATATAATACACATGAACATAAATAAAGAAGATAAATCTAAAATGGTACTAGGCATAGATAACTCAGAAAAATATGATACATATGGACAAAAATATTCATGACATGTGTGTTTCCATATATCTTCTAGCAACATTGTAAGTAAAAGTATCAAGCATTTGGAGTAGAGAAAGAAATTATGGCATGCAATTTTAGAGAACTTAAGAAATATTTCCATTAAGCTCACAGGGATGAAAAGACATACACCCTTGCAATCTTAGACTTAAAACTCAAAGTCAAAGATCACACTAGAGATGCATTCTTAAATAGTTCTCCGGGAAACATTAAAAAATATATAAATGTTTTTATAAAGTTTGTGCTATCTGAAAAAAGTGAATGTATTCGTCCATTTAAGGATAGGGATTGGGATATCGTAAACCATATAACAAAAGTGAAGACCTAGAAGAGAAAAGAAGCAACAATTAGAAATGAGCTCTAATTCTTGGAAGACTCCATAGAGAAAAGGCTAGATGATTTCTAAGTGAGGATAAGGATAAGAAAACCAAATCTTAGGCAATCTACTAATTGTGTTGGAAGAAGTCCCTCTTTATGTTGAGTCTTCTCCTTTTAAGCATAGCGTGTGTGCTAGAATTTGAATGGTCAGGACTGTTAAGTAGTTCCTGTGCGGTAGTTACCTTCCCTGGGATTTCTTTGAGCCATTTCTCAATGAATTCTTGTAATGGAACCACTGTAACATCCTACTTTACACATACCTTGAATAAATCGTGTTCAATGTCCTTCAAATCATAGCCAACTTCCTATACTACATCCAATCGATATTTATTCTTAGTGTCAAAATAAAATAACCATTTATCAAATTGCTCTTTGGGGAAATCAACAAGTTGATTGAATTTGTTTCCCCATGTGGGTTATAGTGCATGAACATGTCCTTGCACTTTCTCCCTATTTAAAAACATCACATCCATGATGAGATTGGGTTCCTCTAATTCATTTTCCACCTCAATTAATTTAAAGAATTGTTGGGTGTGGAGCTTAATTATCTTCCTAACACAGAGATCTTGTTTCAACCGCGTTTGGATCCTAGCCCTTGAAGGGGGAGGGGGTGTGGGGGGGCTTTCTCCCCCACTAGTGTCACCAAGGGGGTCCAAGGGGGGTGGGAAAAATTCTTTGTAGCCCCTCTTGGTAGTAATTTAGGGGAAACACCCCCAAAGGAAAAATTTAGATAAAAATTGCCTTGTAAAATATGGTAATTCCATAGTCAATATGGGTTGTTCATTAGGTGAAAGATCAGACGATAGAAGTTATGTTAATTTAGGGTTTTTTTTTTCCCCTAGAAGGCAACCCTCCATTTATATGAGGGAATTGTCTTATGGCTGTGTATTATTTGGTGTGAGAGAAAAGGAGAGGAGATTGTGTCAGAGCGAAGAGGAAGTTACAATGGATTTGATGTAGGTTGTATCCCTTTAGTTTGTTGGATAATATAAAAGGAAGGACTAATTGTTTCTTCATGGACATAACCCAAATTGGGTGAACCGCGCATATCTATGACTCTCTTGTTTTATACTTTCTATGTTTGTGTTTCTGCAATATTTTATGTATTACATTGTTGTGTTATTTAATTTCTAACAAGAATAAGTGAGATAACTCGTTCTGCTATCCCTCTTGTAAATATTACTATGAATTGGAATTCATGTAAATAATGTGGAAATGTAAAACATTGATTGGCTAGGGGAAGTGGACACAAATTCAAAGGAATAAGGAGGATGAGTTGCTTGTAAACCTAAGTCGTTGTATTTATTTCACCAACTATATCATTGATGGATTTATGGCTCTATTGTTGCAAGCATTGAGTTTAGGGAATGGGCTCCTTGTGTGGAGGATGAGCCATGCAATATCATATCTCATGGAAGGCATGGACATGGTCCAAATGCATGGACAAGTACGAGAAGCAAGCCTAACGGGAGACAAGGGATATGGAAAGGGAAAAGACGCAAAAGCAGATAATCAAAATAAGATGAGGGAGACTGCTTAGTGTGTCGAGCAAGAGAGAACTTGCTAGAAAAAAGAAATAGCATCAAACTTAGAACTTGAAGTTGGAAGTGGAGGTGATTTTTTGAGAGAATTAACTTTTCTCTAGCTTTTGTTATATGTTTTGGATAACATTCCCTGTGTTTGTTGAGGTTTGTCTATGTTCCTGTGATTCCGTTGGCTAGGGAGAGTCCAGTGGAGTTGAACACTCAGTGTTATCCTTAGGGTTGATAAACCATTGGGGTGTTATTTGGGGATGATAAACCACTTGACAGGTTGAGACACTCAAGTACTAGCTGAAGGGACTAATAAACCACTAAGTGCTAACTTTTGGGTTGATAAACAATTATGTGTTAGCTCAATCAATTGATAAACTACCTGGATAAATGGAATCATGAATCCTACAGTTTTAGCTAAGAGAAGCCAGTTGATAAACCGTCTATATAGTGTGTTCAATCTCCTAGAACTAAGTTGTAACTCATTGAGCCTTGGATGAACCCTTGTGCTTGATTTTATGTTGAATAGAGAGTCACTGTGGTGTTATTGTTGGGGGTAGTTGATAAACCACCTAAAAAATGGACTCTTATTCTTACCATTTGTTGACTTGTTATTAGTGAGAATACTCCTGAGAAATTACCTCCTCAGACTCTGAATCTGGCTCGAGGGTGGTCAGATGCAAGAAAGATTGTATCGTAGTTGGTCTACAGTTGGGTGAAGAGTTGAATTCCCTTAGTTGTGAATCATTAAGCTATAAATATAAGTGTATCTACTTGTATTTATGTTGCATTATGAATGTTGAAAGATGTTGTTATGGATTATAATAATGATTGTATCAGTATTGCTTATGGAGGAATGGTGTTATTCCTGGTTGCGTTTAATGAGATGCATGTGTGATTGTTCTCAAGATTTGTGTGGGATTTGTAGATCCCTATAATTGTTGATACTCTCCTGAGTGCAAGGGTGATTATATGACATGTATGGGTATTTTCTAAGTTTAGTTGACCACCTCTATGTGTGTTTTGTATTATTTGTTATGTCATGAATACTATGGATATCTATTATTTATGGAATGGTGAAAGTCCAATGTTGATGTTGTGTGTGATGTGTGTGGCATGTCATATTAGTGGATCTGGTAGTGGATGTTGAATCCATTATGTGATTAATGGAATGTTGTGTATCTAAATTCACACAATTGATTCCTAGTTGTGGTTAACCAAGTTCTATGCCTATTGGTAGGCATGTTGACAATTTTATTTCCCTGTTATGGCCATGTTAATGTCTGGAATTTTGGCATGGGAATGGGTGATTCACCTATTGTAAAAATGGTGTTTAGCATTTATCGTCACCGAGAATGGCTTCATTATCCATTGGAGTCCTTAAGACTTCTAAGCTTAGTTGTCACAGATCAAAAGGCTCGCGCTTGGGATGATTAAGCCCTTCTAGAATCAGAACATAGTCAAAGGCTATGCATATGAAGAAATGTTTGTCTGGAGACGGTGTAACACCTTCTTTTACATAACTAAGGATGGTTAACCCAAGGCTTGTTGCATGGTTAAGAGAACAATTTAGTTTTATCACATCGATGATATTAAGGTCATCTTATTATATATTTCAAGGCTTGGTATTTCTTGAAGATAGTAATTGCAATGGATGAAGCAGTATATGTAGAAGTTGTTGTTGCTTATGTGCATTCATCCCTTAAGTTAGTAGCAACCATACCAAGGTCCAAATATTGGTAAGTAACATATTTTAAATGACCTTTTGGGGTTCTAAAGGTATCGACTTTAAGTGAAACTTCCTTTTTGAGCAAGTGTTCACAATACACATTATTCATAAAAATAGTGTTATTGTTTGGTCAACATTTCATTTTTTATTTAAACCATTTGTTGCATGTCAAGGATCATCATTTGAGATTCTGAAATGTTTTTGTGGTTTTATCATAAATTTGAACCTTTATTACTTCAAAGAATCATCACAATAATCATGCTGTCTCCAAGTTGTTCTTCGTCAACACACTTGACGGCTACTATGGGAAAACATTTTAAGAAGAATGTCTAGATTTTGTTTTTGATAAATGTTTGTTTTCTAACACTAGGAATATGTTAATATTAGAAGGTAATAATATTCTGTTTTGCTGATTTGTTGCAGGTTTCTCCCTCTTCCTTACATATGAAGTATGCAATCACTCATCTTGTTGGTCCACACCAAAAGTTTAAGAACCCCGTGAAGATGCATTTGCACTTGCAGATGCCTTGGTTGCTAATCAAGTTCATCTTGAGGAAGTTGAACCAAGCTTGTGTTTATAACTTGGATGTGGGAGTGGATATGTGATAACATCGTTGGTATTTATACTTGGGGAAGGCACTTGGACCCATTATCTTGCTAATACATTAGCTATGCAACAATTAAGGTTACAAAGAAGACCTTGGAAGCTCATGGTGTGCATGTGGAAGTAACTTTTACTTATCTTACATTAGTTCTAGATAAAGGCCTAGCTAGAACATTAGAAGTCAAGGTGGTTAATCCTCCATATGTACCTACTTTTGAGGAGGAGTTTAGTGGTTATGGAATTGTTGCATGGGTTATGGAGAGCATGGTCGTACCATAATAGATAGGATACTAGAAATTGTAAATAGCCTCTTATCCAACAAGGTTTTTGTCATGTCCCATTAACTGCAAATAAACCTTATGAAATTTTTTGATCATGAAACAAAAAGGATTTCCATCTTGAATTATAGTCCAGAGGCCTACAAAGGCAAAAGGCCTTCATGTGCTTAAATTTTGGCGTGATCATCTAGAGATCACTAGTGATATTGGAACAATCAAGCCCCATCTATATTCAACAAGGAGACTTCTCGCCTAGTATTTTGGAAGAACAATTTAAATATATGATTTCAATAGTGATGTCCTTCTGTTAAGAAAGATTGACTTGCATGGATTTTCAACACTTTGGGTGTTTTTTGTAACTCAATTTATCTCTCTTGAGTGAAGTATATACTATATAACATCACGAGAGAGTCATATTTAAAATATGACTGTGTATTCTATTATTCAAACATTAACATGTCTCAGTTTCCAATACCCATGATTAATCCAAAGACTGTCAAATTTGACCTATTATGTGAACATTGTATATTCAAAATCCATAACATGTTAACAGGTCTTGTCTAGAATGTTAGTTATGAAAACTACCATGATTTGCAAAGGGTCAAATGATAGATGTAACACCATATTCATGTCCACCTTTTGGATCATACTATTTATGGATTGATAATATAACCCTTCCTTCAACATCAGTGGCATTTTCCAACTTCAAATTTCCACCCTACGCTCCAAGTTCGAGTCATAGAAAAAATTTTATTATTTTGGCCTTTTTTGATGACAAAAACATCGAAGGAAGGCGGCGTGGGGAATCAAATGGACCAACTAGAGATGTTAGAGCTTAAATTTGGCCAACTTCTCAACGATAACCCACATAAAACCTTTGCTAAGATTCTAGGAAGGAAATAAAATCCCAATGCTTCCTACCTTGAAATTGAGAAATCTCTGTAAGGAAAGAATGGTCTCCATTTAAAATCTCCATTTCAAAGCTCCATTTCAAAGCTCATCAACAGAGGGAAACAACCAACCGATAACTAACTTTTCCAATAACTAGTTTGTATCAAGTAACACTAAATGAAAGACAAGGTCTTCCAGTCTCATTTCTCCAATAAAGTAGGTTTGGTAGTGATGCAAAAGCAATTTAGATGGAATATGATTCCAAGGAGTTTACTCATAAAGTGTTCTTGTGAAGACCATCAAAATTGACACACAAATTGCTTGGATTTGTAGGTCATCCTCCAACACCACATTTTCCTTCAAGGAAGGAAGAGGACCCAGTTAAGAGAAGTATAAAATATATTGGCTTGTTACGAAGACCTGAAGCCATAAGGATTGAATATAGTTTGAGAAAGAGCCTCAGAGAGTCAAAAGCTAAGGAAGTTGTAATAGAATATTTATTAGGATAAAACATCGTTCTAATACTTATGTTGCTGCGGAGAAAAGAGGAGAAATAAGAAAACAACACAAAATATCATTGGACCAACCAACTTTTCCCATGACTTTGATGGTATTAACATCTTATGAAATGGATTCCAGAGAAGTGAATGGAAGCACAAAAGATGAAAGTCTTCTTAAAAGATGTGTAAGAGAGCAGGGAAGATTGTCACGATTTTCCTTCCAAAAAGCCTAAATCAATTTGTGGTTATGTCCCATCATAAAAAAAATATGACAAAATGTCAAAGGCATACAAAGATATGCCATCCCTTATAGCTACCCCTCCAACAAAGACAAAAGTCTAGTAGACAAAAGAGTAGTTGCAAGGTTGTAATTAAGTGAAATAAATAAAAGCACATATCTAATGGGTTCAACAGAAGCCACAGTTCAATATTTTGAAAACCAAGTTACAAATAACATTCATTACAAAGCATATTAGTAATTAATCAACACAATGATAGTTACAAAATACTTATCTCCAATGAAAATAATGATTAAGCAGCGACAATGACTCTCCTCCTAGCCTTAGGTAGACTGCAGACATACCTTTCTCCTGCAGTTTCCACCCCCGAGCTAGACTCCAAGGTGTAAGGGGACTGCTATTGGGACCAAAAGCTACTGTAAATTGAACCCAAAATCTCAGAGGCACCACGAGACAAGTCGAGCTCCCTCCTCTTGGTTGAATGCACCCTCCCCTATGTCACCTTCCCCTCAAAAAAATATCTAGTCATGTCCTCCCTCTCGCCCCATTAAATTCTGCACCTGCCCTTCTTTTCCAGCCTGGCCAAAATGTGTGAGAAAATCAATGCTTCCCATCTTTCCATTCTATTTCCAATTTTTTGTGTAGTTGGTCTGATTGATTTTTTTTTTTCTTATATGGCCTTATCAACCAATCACATAATAAGATTGTTATCAATTACACATCACAATCAAATCAACATCTTCACGAGTTTACTTTTAAATTTAGGAGCACACATGAGCATTAGCCATAGTTACCATCCTGCAACTACAATCGTTAACATTTAATATACAACCCTTGTTCATAGAATTTATGAAAATCAACCTCTTTGCTGAGACTATTATTAAAGTCAACAACTTATAAGGATTCAACCTTTTTATTATGGCCAGTAGACATGGTACTTGCAGCCTCCTACCACGTTAGTATTCACATGTAATTTTAGGCTTGAAGGTTTGTCCGACTAATCTCAATAACATAACCAAAATCATTCTTCACATAATTTAAAAATGAGAAACCCCTTCCTTTTATTTTCACTTCAATTTCAACCTAACAGTAACATCTTGTGGCAAAACCACAACCCCCCCCAACACATGTTTTTTAATCTTTATAATGATAACGGGGACCCTCTATCTAAATTTTTGTCATATTCGCCTTTTAACGTTTTCTTTTGGTTAATTATGTGACATTTTTGCAATTTTTGTTTTCTTCTAATTATGATTGCTTCATTGCATTCAATTTTTCACTAGTTTTCCATCGATTCTCGTTTCATCTTATTTGGACTCATGATTTGCAAATGACACCTATTCAAAGTTTTGTTAATTTTCACTGTGTGGGCTTATAAATTACAAAATGTATTTTAATAAATTTTGTATATTAATTAATTAATTAGTTTTAACAAATTAGGAATTAATTCATAAAATCTAAGTTAATTAGGCTAATTGTATTTTATTTAAAATAATTAATTTTTTGATTAATTATTATTTAATTTTTTTGTTTAATTTCCCTGAATCTCGGAGTGGTATTTTAATTCCAAAAAAAAAAAAAACAAAATGGATCTAGCTGAAGTTTTATGCAATATAGTGGTTGCAATATATTATATTCTAGCTGTAGTTTTATGCAATATAGTGGCTATAACATATTATATTATTATTATCCAATTTTAAGGTCACAAGGAAGCCAGACACCAAATTGATGCAATATAGTGGCTATAATATATTATATTATTATTATCCAATTCACCAAATTGATGCAATATAGTGGCTATAATATATTATATTATTATTATCCAATTTTAAGGTCACAAGGAAGCCAAAAACCAAATTGATGTATAAAACTTACGTACAACTATTTGATTACTAAATCTACAAAAGTATACATACTCTACGCCTTTAGTTTTGAACCTATAACCTCTTAGAAAAAACATACTCTTAACTATTAAACCCACTCAGACTATATATATAATAATAAAAAATCCAATCCTCTGGGCCTCTCCTCACCCCTCTCCTTCCTTTCCCAACTTTCCGACCAGCTCTACTCCTTCCTTATACCTCCCAAAATGGCTCACCTTCTTATCCCCCCATTTCCCGGAATTCCGTTCTTCCCAGAACTCCCTTATCCCATAACCATCAACTTTTATCTCCCAAGATTCTTACCCATCGTCGTTATCGCTACCATTACTTATAACTCCCTCTCTTAAATTCTCCTAATACCTCCCACTTCGAATTCCTCCATGGCCCATCTAAAAAGCCAAGCCAAAGCCACTTTGTTAATATTTTTTTAATATGTGTATATATATATATAATTTTTTTGGTTAATTTATAATTAAAATTTATTAACATAGTTCAAAATTAGGATTTTAATTAAAAATGTCTAAATTTTTGCATAAGCATGCATTTTCCAGCATATTGGTAGTTTTGATACCATGATTTTAGAAGCTAATATTTTGAGTTTTATTTAACCAAATTAGGTCCAAGATGGTGTGTTGGAAAGCTAGAAACGAGGTGACCAATCTTGCAACATGAAACCAACTGGAACCAACTAGATTTGAACATTTAATGAGCATAAAATTTAGCTGAAAAATGGGTTTTGAAATTATCACTAAAATTATTTTGGGAATTCATTTTGGAACATTATCATTTGCTAAAAATTTCTGGATTTAACAACAATCAACATGAAGCTTGGATTCTTTTTATTTTATTTATTTAATTAAGATTTAGTTGGATAATTTGTTTTCCCAATTTTGGCATTTTATTTTTTATGTGCAAAATCTAATCATTTTTTTTTTTTTAATTTTGATTGGTAATTGACACAAGATTTGTTAGAGAGATAAGGCAAAGAAGAAGATGAGGATTTGCAGCCTCAAAATAGATGGATCATAATCACTCTCAACAACTCTCCTTTTTTTAGTAGATTTTTGTAAATTATAAATATCAGCCTTGAGAATAAGAACTGGGGCATCTTCTCTGCATTTTGAATGCTCTGAATCAGAAGGGGGGTATTCACATGTGAGTACTTTGGGAATTTTTCTCTCAGGAATTAAGTTTTGAATATTTGAAACACTTTGGGTAGAAATCACATTAGGAAAGTTAGGTGGACGAATTTTTCTCTCAGGAGTTAAGTTTTCAATATTTGAAACACTTTTGGGTAGAAATCACATTAGGAAAGTTAGGTGGACGAATTTTTCTCTCAGGAGTTAAGTTTTCAATATTTGAAACACTTTTGGTAGAAATCACATTAGGAAAGTTAGGTCGACGAGTTTCGAATGAACCAACCAGCATGGTTCATCATCAGGACATGATGAAGAATCAGATCATAGCAACAAGTTAAATCATCCGACAAAATGAAGAATCAGATCATGGCAACAAGTTAAATAGAATGACAATGACAAATCCATCTAATGATTATAAAGAAACAACTACTTTTCACGAGGTAAAATAAGAATTTTTTTTTTTAATCTTAAATTTAAATAATTAAATTAAATCTGATAAATAAATAATTGATATTATTTTTTTATAATCTTAACTAATTAAAATTAAAGATAAAATATAATATTTTAGTTATAATTAAATAATTATATAAATTAAAGTCCTATGACTTGGGGTAAAACGCACTTCATAGATGGAGGCCAGAGATAATGTTTAAAATAATGAGAAACATTATTATTATAAAGAAAATTAATTAAATCTAACCTCCTCAGTACACAGAAATATAGAAAAATATAATTATAAATTATAATAAAATAAAAAATTAACTTAATAATGATTATATATATACATATAATAATATATATATATATATAATTATTTTTCTAGGATTTTAATTTATATATTTATGATAATGGTGATGATGGTTAACGTCCACTGAGACCAAACATTGGTCTATCGGACCTAAAGAAACAAATTATTTATTTGATTTAAGATTTTATTTCTATGCTCAAAAAGCTTGGAGATAAGCCTCCCGAGCTCACTATAATTTTGACATTGTAAAAGGCTAGGAAGGTCAGTATTGTAACAAAGATTGTGAAATTGAGATATAATGTGGTTGTATGTGGGGCACTCTAAGAGGAAGTGGTTTTCATCCTCGATGTTCCTATTCTCACATATATGGCAGATCCTTTCCATCCATGGCGTTTTAGGAACTGCCCAACGACCTGTT